>VSMD01069722.1:0-21957 GCA_008750895.1 Mirza zaza | reverse complement strand
CGGTGGCTCACGCCTGTAATCCTAGCTCTCTGGGAGGCCGAGGTGGGCGGATCATTTGAGCTCAGGAGTTTGAGACCAGCCTGAGCAAGAGCGAGACCCCATCTCTACTATAAATAGAAAGAAATTAATTGGCCAACTAATATATATAGAAAAAATTAGCCGGGCATGGTGGCGCATGCCTGTAGTCCCAGCTACTTGGGAGGCTGAGGCAGCAGGATTGCTTGAGCCCAGGAGTTTGAGGTTGCTGTGAGCTAGGCTGATGCCACGGCACTCACTCTAGCCTGGGTAATAAAGTGAGACTCTGTCTCAAAAAAAAAAAAAAAAAAAAGTTTGGGTCACATTTATTAATAGTATGTGATGACCTTGTCAATGGTGAATAGCAGCCACAACACCATAATTATACCTTACCCCATTATAGCAGCATAGTTCCCATCAGGTTTGGTATCATCCAATGTGTAGGAAATTGGAGCTTCCTCTCCTTCAATAATCATGGTTCCACAGTAATCTAGGAGAACAGCAAAATGAAAGAATATATTCATTACCCATAAACTACTCATTACTATCAAACTACCCATAGCAGTTATAATGGAGAACACACTTTTCAACTTGAGAAGTCCAAAGGCCAAATGTAGTACATTACACTCTAAATATATGAAGACAAACCAAATTGATGTCATGAGAAGGGCTAAGTAGCCAACATTTTTAGGGAAAAAAAAAATCAAACTGCAAGCCCTTTTCTGCAAAGAATAGAGCAATGTGGTATTACGAATTCATCCACACCACCATTTAATGAAATCTAGTGTTCCTTGCAGTTAATACTTAGGCCCCCATTTCCTCTTCTTTAAGAAGTAAGAATAAAGCCAAAGATGTATAAAGAAAATGCTAGTGTATTATTACAAAATAGAAGTGACTGAACATTCACATTTTATGAGAAGCCATTTATTCTATTTTAAGTAGTTCTTTATTATCTGGAGACAGAGCAGAGAGAACGTGGATAACTAAAATCCAGAGTCCCAAACTCTCATGTCAAACATGAACTCCAAAGACTCTTTCCCCCTTCCAGAAAAACTTGGGAAACAATTTCAGCTTATTCTGGATAAAAGCGCTTTCCTCATTTCCCTCCTGAACAAAATATAGGCACACCTCAACGATATTGCAGGATCATCTCTACACCACCACAATAAAGTGAATATCACAATAAAGTCACGTGATTTTTTTTTTGTTTCCCAGTAGATACAAAAGTTATGTTTATACTATACTGCAGTCTATTAAGTTTCCAATAGTATTGTCTAAAAAATGTACATACATTAATTTTAAAACATTTTACTGCTAAAAATTGCTAATAATCATGTGAGCCTTTAGCAAGTCATAATCTTTTTTGCTGGTAGAGGATTTTGCCTCAATGCTGATGGCTGCTGACTGATCAGGGTGGCTGTGGCAATTTCTTAAAACAAGACAATAATAAATTTGCTGCATTAACTCTTCCTTTCATGAAAGATTTCTCTGTAGCATATAATGCTGTTTGAGAGCATTCTACCTACAATAGAACTTCTTTCAAAATAGGAGACAATCCTCTCAAACCCTGCTACTGCTTTATCAACTAAGTTTATGCAATATTCTAAGTCTTTGTCATTTCAAAGGACAATGTGAACAGTGGTCACAGCATCTTCATCAGGAGTAGATTCCATCTCAAGAAACTACTTTCTTTTTTTTTTTCTTTTCTTTTTTTTGAGACAGAGTCTCACTTTATTGCCCAGGCTAGAGTGAGTGCCATGGCGTCAGCCTAGCTCACAGCAACCTCAAACTCCTGGGCTCAAGCAATCCTGCTGCCTCAGCCTCCCAAGTAGCTTGGACTACAGGCATGTGCCACCATGCTCAGCTAATTTTTTCTATATATATTAGTTGGCCAATTAATTTCTTTCTATTTATAGTAGAGATGGGGTCTCACTCTTGCTCAGGCTGGTCTCGAACTCCTGAGCTCAAAGGATCCGCCCACCTCGGCCTCCCAGAGAGCTAGGATTACAGGCGTGAGCCTCCGCGCCCGGCCCTAAGAAACCACTTTCTTTGCTCATTCATAAGAAGCAATTCCACATCTGTTCAAGTTTTATCATGACATTGCAGCAATCCAGTCACATCTTCAGACTCCACTTCTAACTCTAGTTCTTCTGCTATTTCCACCACATCTGCAGTTACTTCCTCCATTGAAGTCTTGAGCCCCTCCAACTCATCCCTGAGAGTTGGAATCAACTTCTTCCAAAATCCTCTCAATCTTGATATTTTGACCTCTTCCCAGGAATCAAAAATGTTCTTAATGGCATCTAGAATGGTGAATCCATTCCAGAAGGTTTTCACTTTACTTTGCCCAGATCCACTAAAAGAATCACTATTTATGGCAGCTATATAGCCGTAGGAAATGCATTTCTTAGACAGTAAGACTTGAAAGTCAAAATTACTCCTCGATCTATGGGCTGAGGAATGGATGTTATCTTAGCAGGCATGAAAACAACATTAATCTCCTTGTACATCAGAGCGCTTAGGTACCAGGTACATTGCCAATGAGTAGCAATATTTTGAAAGGAGTCTTTCTTTTCTGAGCAGTAGATCTCAATAGTGAGTTTAAAATATTCAGTAAACCATGCTGTAAACAGCTGTCATCCAGGCATTGTTGTTCCATTTATAGAGCACAGAGTATATTTAGCATAATTCTTAGGGGCCCTGGGATTTTCAGAATGGTCAATGAGCACTGGCTTCAACTTAAAGTCACCAGCTGCATTAGACACCAACAAGAGAGTCAGCCTGTCCTTTGAAGCTTTGAAACCAGACATTGACTTCTCCTCTCTAGCTATGAAAAGTCTTAGATGACATCTTGTTCCCATATAAGGTTGTTTTGTCTACATTGAAAACCTATTGTTTAGCCCCCTTCAACTTGTTGCACCTTCTGCATCAGCACTTGCTGCTTCACCTTGCACTTGTATGTTATGGAGATCGCTTCTTTCTTTAAATCTTATGAACCAAGCCCTGCTATCTTCTTTTGCAGTTTCCTCACCGCTCACAGCCTTCGCAGAATTGAATAGAGTTAGGGCCTTGCTCTGGATGAGACTTTGGTTGAAGGGAATGTTGTGGCTGCTTTGATCTCTGCAGAGCACTAAAACTTTTTCCATGTCAGCAATAAGGCTGTTTCACTTTCTTATCATTCATGTGTTCACTGGGGTAGCACTTTTAATTTCCTTCAATAACTTTTCCTCTGCTTTCCCAATTGGTTGTTTAGCACAAGAGGCTTAGCTTTAAGCCTATCTTGGCTATCAACGTGCCTTCCTCATTAAGCTTAATCATGTCTAGCTTTTGATTTAGACATGCGACTCTTCCATTCACTTGAACATTTAAAGGCCACTGTAAGGTTATTAAGTGGCCTAATTTCAATATTGTTGTGTCTCAGGGAATTAGGAGGCTCAAGGAGAGAGAGGGGGCAGGGGAAGCCTGTCAGTGAAGCAGTCAGAACGCTCAACATTTATCAATTACGTTCACCATCTTATATGGGCTTGTGGTGCCCCAAAACAATTACAATAGTAACATCAAAGATCACTGGTCACAGATCACCATAACATATAATAAGAATGAAAAAAATTTGAAATATTGCAAAATGTGACACAGAGATACAAAGTGAGCACATGCTGTTGGAAAAATGGAGCTGAGAAAATTGCTGGATGCAAGGTTGCCACAAACTTTCAATTTGTGTAAAAAAAACCAGTATAAGTGAAGCACAATAAAACAAAGCATGCCTGTATATGCAATTTCAACGAAAAACTGTTAACAGAGCAATGGTGGAAATGTCAGGGCAGAGTCTGAAATGTTATAATAATGTCCTACTACAGTGTACTTTCCTCCTGCTGCTTCATTTACTTGCAAATGTGAGGCTGTTTCAACAAAATTATGGTGACAGACTCTGGAGCAAATGTACAGAAAAGCCAATGAGAAGGTTTCAAAATGATGAAGAAAGAACCTCTCCAACCTGTGTGCATACAAATGTGTGAGAACAGACACACCAGGAAGCTTTTAAAACTGCACGTGCTTCTCTCCTCCCATGTCCCTCCCCACTGTGCACCTATGAGAATCAATGTCACAGTCAACCACTGGCTTTGGGGTATTTGCATGCCCCTCAGGTGTGCTGGGGCAGGAAAGATGTAGAGAAAGACTGAATTATGGGAAGAAGAAATGTTTAAAGTTTGTCCAAGAGTTCACAAAGACTTAAGAATACAAGAGAACCAGCTAAGTCATCACCTGTTAGAAGAAGGCAAGAGAAGAGACACAGGCCAGGCATGGTAGCTCACCCCTGTAATCCTAGCACTCTGGGAGGCCGAGGCAGGAGGATCACTCAAGGTCAGGAGTTCGAGACCAGCCTGAGCAAGAGCGAGACCCTGTCTCTACTATGAATAGAAAGAAATTAATTGGCCAACTAAAAATATATAGAAAAAATTAGCCGGGCATGGTGGCACATGCCTGTAGTCCCAGCTACTCGGGAGACTGAGGCAGAAGGATTGCTTGAGCTCAAGAGTTTGAGGTTACTGTGAGCCTGGGCAACAGAGTGAGACTCTGTCTCAAAAAAAAACAAAAAAAAAAGAGAGAGAGAAGAGACACACAGGACAAGATCTGCTCAAAGAGCAGGTACATATTGATTATGTAGGCATCAGCTGTATGGGATGAAGAGCTAGCATTAGTCATTAGGCTGGCCATGGTGGAGGCACTGCATTCTGGGTGGAGGGGTTCCTTGGACATTTCCTTCCCAGAGTGAAGCTGGCTTCTGAGCCAGGAAGGTGACCTTGGTAGAAGTTAAGGAACAAGGAGCAGAGAGAAAAGTCAGGATCATGCCAGGACAAAATATGCAGCCTCAGTGGGATTTCAATCACTTGCAGGTAAAAAGCTCAGGAGCCCCGCCCATGCACACACAGCATCCCATCAGCTTCATAGGGACTTTTTTCAAAAGAAGATAGACAAATAGCCAAGAAACATATGAAAATATGTTCAATATCACTAATCATCAAGGAAATGTAAATCAAAACCACAATGAGATACCACCTTACCCCTGTCAGAATGGCCATTATTAAAAAGTCAAAAAACAATAGATGTTGGTGTGGATGCAGTGAAAAGAGAACACTTATACCCTGTTGGTGGAATGTAAACTAGTACAGCCTCTGGAAAACAGTAAGGAGATTTCTCAAAGAACTAAAAGTAGACCTACCATTCAATCCAGCGATCCCCAGTACTAGGAATCTACCCAAAGGAAAACAAGTCATTTTATAAAAAAGACACCTGCACTTGAATGTTTATAGCATCACAATTCACAAATGGGAAACACATGAATCAACCTAAGTTCCCATCAACTGATGAGTGGATTCAGAAAATATATATCATGGAGTACTACTCAGCCATAAAAAGGAGTGAAATAATGTCTTCTGCAGCAACTTGGATAGAACCAGTGACCATTATCCTAAGGGAATTATCTCAGGAATGGAATAACAAACACCACATGTTCTCACTTATATGTGGGAGCTAAACAAGGAATGTATATCGCCATAGAGTGGTGTAATAGACATTGGAAACTAAGAAGGGGGGAGGTTGGGAAGGAGGGTGAGGGATAAAAATCTACCCATTGGGGACAATGTACACTATTCTGGTGATGGGCACACTAAAAGCCCTGACTTCATTATTATACAATTCATCCTCCCACCTCAGCCTCCCAAAGTGCTGGAATTACAGGTGTGAGCCACCAGATCCAGCCTACAATCATTTTTTAAAGTCTTACTCAAGGCTCATTGCCAACAAGGACCAAGTCAGATCCAGCTTCTTCCTGAGAGTGGAGAACTTGGATTTTCTTTTTGATACTAGTGACTAACAATTTGCTTGGCACATGGCACACCTAAGATAAAGGTTTGCAGTCATGCATGGAAAGTTATAGATTCTCTCCACAAATAAAAGCATTCATAATCATTAAGAGAAGAATCTATATTCCTGATCCTAAACCCTATCTACTTGCCACCAGCCAGCCATCTAAAAATGGGTGACCTGGGTTACGAGAGGAAACAACTCAGCACCAGTGTGCTGCTGCCGCTAGATTTAAAGACTAAAATGACAGGGACCTTCATGGTAGGTCACTGCACTGTCTTTTGCAAAGAGTAGATTACTTGCACAACTGATGCACCAATCCAATAACAGTCTTAAACATGATCATCTGCAGGGTGAAGAATGAGGAGCCTGGCCAGGCGCGGTGGCTCACGCCTGTAATCCTAGCACTCTGGGAGGCCAAGGTGGGCGGATTGCTCGAGGTCAGGAGTTCAAACCCAGCCTGAGTGACACCCTGTCTCTACTATAAATAGAAAGAAATTAATTGACTAACTAATATATATAGAAAAAATTAGCCGGGCATGGTGGTGCATGCCTGTAGTCCCAGCTACTCGGGAGGCTGAGGCAGTAGGATTGCTTGAGCCCAGGAGTTTGAGGTTGCTGTGAGCTAGGCTGACGCCACGGCACTCACTCTAAGAGCCTGGGCAACAAAGCGAGATTCTGTCTCAAAAAAAAGAAAAGAAAAGAATGAGGAGCCTGTGATGTGGCTGAAAAAAGGTAACAGTATATAGGAATAATCACCCTAAGGCCAAACTGTGGCACTTTCTCCATGTGCCTCCAGCCCATCCTTCTCCTTTCTGCAGTCTTGCTCCTCATTTCAATCTATTCTGCCCTTTGCCTTCACTCCCAGCTACTGACTATTCTTACATGGTCTCCCATTGGAAGAAAAGTGGATGTGGTAAGAGCATATCGATAAGACTCTAGCATTGTGCTGTCCACATGTGGGTACTTACATTTACATTTAAAGCAATTAAAATTAAATAGGATATATACATACATAATGAGTGCGATGTGCACCATCTGGAGGATGGACACACTTGAAACTCTGACTGGGGGAGGGGAGGGGGAGCAACATATTATGGGAGTACAAATGTTTACCTAAACATTTGTACCTATACATTTGTACCCCCATAATATGTTGAAATAAAAAAAAAACAGAAAAAAAAATTAAATAGAATTTAAAAATCTGGTTCCTCAGTCTCACTAGCTACTTTCAAGTGTTCAATACCCACGTGTGGCCAGTGGCTAACATATTAAACAGAGCAGCTCTAGAACATCCCATCATTGCAGAATTTAGCACTTCAGTGAGCATCCCTGTAACATTCTATTGGGTCAAGTAGCACACTTGTTGAATATGCATGAATAATAATTTAATTTAATATAGTAGAACCTTAACACTAATGAGAGATGGCCCAGAAATGTTCAGACTCCCTACCTTTGTGAATGTCTTTATAAATCCATATTTGTAAAAACTATATTAGAAAAAGGTTAATTACCTCTTCTTACAAGATATTCCAAGGAAAGTTAATTCCATAAGTTTGTGCCAATATTTTATTTGAATGAATTGTACTTTAGAACCTGGACTAACATTTTTTTTCCAGCATTCTAATAAAAACAGTTACATGAAAATGCATGTCTCAGTACCAAGTTTCTTGGACCTCCTCCTGAAGGTCTTTATATAAGTAAAGTACTCACCCTTTTTCCTCCAGAAGGGCTCTTTATAATAGACTATACACTTGATGACTGAACCCAAAGGCACACGAGTGATCAGCTGGTTTCTCATCATTGGCAGAGGGGGATTGAAGTGAATCTTCATGCCCAGAGTAGGAGGAATAGCACTAATCACATATTTAGCCTGAAAGAAAAGCAACATGGTTAAACATCGTTGGCCTGTTCTTTCTGTTTTTCCCTAATTATTCTGTCTCATTCTACCCTTGTCCCCTTTTAATCTCTCCTTTAACAGAGAAGTCAGAAGGATTTTGTTATAACCCAAATTAGCCCTTATTGTTCCCTAGTTCAAAACCTCCAATGACTTCCCATCACACTTGCAGTCAAAGCCAAGTTCCTCACAGTCACCTCCAATGCCATCCATAAAATGAAGCCAGTACATCTCTGATCTACCTTCTGTTATGCTTCCCCTTCCTCCACTTCTGCCATTCTGACTACCTTGCTGTTCCCTGGTCATGCCAGGCTTGCTCCCCACCCCAGGGCCTTGGCACTGGATGCTCTATCTACCTGGAATGCTCTTCCCCCAGAGAGCTGCATGACTCAATCCCTCATCGCCTTCAGTTCTCTTCTCAAATATCACCTTCTCAGTGACGCCTTCCCTGACATCCTCATTTAAATTTCCATGACCAATCCTCCCACCCCCACCTTCTGATACACTCTCCCCTCCCTTCCCTGCTTGCTTTTGTCCACACTACTTATCACTATCTAACATACTTTTATATTTATATATATGTATTTTTTTTTCCTTTTTTTTTTTTTGACACAGAGTCTCACTCTGTTGCCCGGGCTAGAGTGCCGTCAGCCTAGCTCACAGCAACCTCAAACTCCTATGCTCAAGCAATTCTTCTGCCTCAGCCTCCCAAGTAGCTGGGACTACAGGCATGTGCCACCATGCCTGGTCAAATTTTTTCTCTATATTTTTAGTTGGTCAATTACTTTGTTTCTATTTTTAGTAGAGGTGGGGTCTCACTCTTGCTCAGCCTGGTTTCGAACTCCTGACCTTGAGTGATCCTCCTGCCTCGGCCTCCCGGAGTGCTAGGATTACAGGCGTGAGCCACTGCGCCAGGCTGACATACTTTACATTTAACGATATATTTGATTATGGCCTTTCTCCTTCACTAGAAGGAGAACTGTATGAGGGCAGAGAATTGTATCTGTTTTGTTCACTGCTGTGTCCCAACTCCTAGAATAATGTCAGGCACATAGGAGTTGCTTGATATTTATTAAATAAATATTTCTTGTGGTTTTCTAATTACATAAGCGCCCAATACAGAGGGCTGATAATACCTATAAATACTTTTGTAAATTCCCAGCCCCCAAATATTCTGGTTCTCTTTCCCATTATTTTCAGATAGAGGTAGCTTTTTCACTTTTGGCAAAGGGACTGTCTAAGAATTCTGTGCTATTATTGGCTTTATTTAAGCTTTGGTTATCTATGGGACTCTGGCCTCTTCCCCATAGTTTAAGGGTCTTGGTTACTCTGAGCAGAAAAATAAAGTAAATTGCTTTTTTATTCTCTCACTCAACAATCAACACAAGACTTTGGTGACCAAATGTGTGGGGGCTTTTCCCCACACACCAAGCAATTCTGCAGTGAACACCAGCTGGGTGTTCTCTAAATCAATTCGGACACTATCTACCTGTAGATAGTGTCACATCCCACAGGTTGAGGGCTCAGTCCCACAACTGTCTCCACTTCAGACACCAGCCGTAAGTCTGGGCTTCTAGAACTTCTGACCAACTGGTTTCCAGTTGGGGTTCCCAAGACCCCCTCTTTGGTTTCAATTAATTCACTAGAGCAGCTCACAGAACTCAGGGAAACACATTTACTGGTTTACTATAGAGGACACAACGAAGGATACAGATGAAGTGAGGCATAGGGTGAGGTGTAGGGGAAGGAGTGTGGAGCTTCCAAGCCTTCCCTAAGGCACCAACCTCCAAGAACCTACCAGTGTTCAGCTACCGGGACCGGACACTCTCCAAACCCAGTCCTTTTGGGTTTTATGGAGGCTTCATTACATAGGCATAATTGATTAAACCACTAGCCACTGATGATCAACTCAACCTTCAGCCCCTCTGCCTTTCCTGGTGGTTGGGGCTGAAAGTCTGAGCCCTTTAATCCTGCCTGGGTCTTTCAGTGACCAGCCCCCATCCTGAAGTTGCCTGGGGACTGCCAGCCATCAGTCATGATTAGCATACAAAGAACATCACTTTAGAGATTCTAGGGTTTCAGGAGTTGTTTACCAGGAAACTGGGGCAAAGAGCAAATCTATATTTCACAATTATACAGTTACCTCATATATCTCATTGTTTAGGGTCTTCACAAGGACATTTTCTCCTGTGTGGTCAATGCTGATCACAGGCCTCTCCAGCTTCACTCGGTCCCCGAGAAGCTCCATGATCCGCTCGCTCACTTGACCAGATCCACCCACAAATTTCCTCTCCTGGAAAGCAAAAAGACGGACTCAAGAGGTGAGTGGGAAATACAGGAATAGGCGTGAATTGCTAAATTGCTGGTTTTCCTCACATATCCTTATCCCGAGATGTAAAACATCTCATTTCCTGCTGTGAATAGTATTTTCTAACTAGGTCTTCTCCTCCTTCTTCTTCCTGGACCTATTGGAAATAGTCTTTTAAAAATTTACTGAACTGAAAATTGGGGAGGAGGCAGTCAGCTCAGCTGTGTGAAAATAACAGCTCACTATTGTTTCCTAACTAGGAATTGCTGGTTTGGGACAAACCTTCTAGGCTATTCACCTTCTAGGCTATTCTCTTGTAGATTCCCAGGCTCTAACCTCAGCTGGACATCTTTAGAATGACCCCCAGGTCTCACCTGTCTGGTCACCATCCTTGCTCTATGTTCCATTGGCATTCTATTGTCGAGCTGCCGGACCTGGCGAAGCTTTTCCTAAAAGCTCTGCTTGTCGGAGCAAGGATAAGCCTGTATTTTCCTGCCTTGTGACACAGGCTCAGAACCTCCCAGCCTCCCACCACGCCCCCTAGCCCCAGGCTAGCCTACTCCCTATTGCTGGTTGCCAGTCTCATCCTGGGTCTGGTGTCTGGTGCTTCTGTGGTCACCAAGGTCATTTCACCTCACTGTACCACCTACCCTGAGCTCTGATAAAGCTTCCAAATGTCCTACCTGGGGTTGTGCACACAGCTGAGCTGACTGCCTCCTCGATTTTCAGTTCAGTTACTTTTTAAAAGACTATTTCAAATAGGTCCAGGAAGAAGAAGGAGAGAAGAAGAAGAGGAAGAGAAGGAGAAAAAGGAGGGAGAGGAAGAGGGAAGGAGGGGAAGGAGGAAGAAAGGAACATGACAACCAAGCAGATTATCTAAGAACTCTAGTCCCCTTCCTACTGCGACTGGCACAGTGCCTTATACAATGCTGGAGCTCAGGAAATAGGCACTGAATGAATGAATGAATGAATTTCCTGTGTGTTGTGTGTTCTAAATTGAAAATGCATTTCTGACTTTCCCTTTTGAGCTTTCCAAGAAGTGCTCAAGCTATGTTCATCAGATGGTCTCCTACAAACTTACCTAATAATAATCAGATATATATCCACATGGAAAATGGTGACAGTACATAGAAACAAGCCTAGTTTTAAAATTACATTGGCCACTGGATTCTCACACTGAGTACCTGAGAACAAAACTGTGTCTTACAAAAGCCACTTTGAGCTGCCATGATAAAGCTTTAAAAACCATAAGCCTTCCTCCTGCTTCAGTAGCTCATGTTTGCAGGACAATGCCAACATTTCATTTTGGTAATGGTGGTTTTCTGCTGGGACAGAGGAGTGGACGGGTACCTGCCCTCCATTGGTTGTTGAGATGATTCTGGTTGTGCCTCCACATTGTTTCACGTACCACAGGAACCAGAGAGCGGAGACCTCATGGGTCTCCGCAGTGACACACAGGTTCACAAAGAGAGTGGCAAGCTGCTTCGCAGACCTGCTCAGGAAGAAACAAAAGCAGAATTGGCAAATGCAGAAGAGAATCTTCTTAATTCTCTAGAAATTATTCAAATAATACAATTTCTTGGCAGTGTTTAGCACAAGTTGGCAAGTAACTGAAAATTGTCACTAGAATCTGATATTACAAAATAGAACATTAGAGATTTTGAAAATATCAGAGTTATTTTCCCCTTAAACAAAACACCTTACTCAGAATTGGTTTCTATTCCATATTCTGTGCTGTCATGATTCCTCCCCACACACCTGTTGCTCTTCCACTGATCCCCAGCTCAGTAAAAACCACCACTATTTACTCAATGGCTAAAAGCCAACGCTTTAGAAATTGAACTTAATTTCTCTCTTTCCATCACCCTCTTCCATCCAATCAATAAAGAATTCCCGTTGTTTCTCACCATATCACATAACTCCACCATCATCACCACCAACTAGCATCATCTCTTTCCAGGAGTACTGTAATTACTGGCCTGCTGCCTTCACTCTTTCTCACCTGGTATCTATTCACCACACTCAAAGCCAAATGTTTTTTACCTCCCTCCCCACCGTGGTGCTCCTTCTAAAGTATAAATCAAGTCATGCCATTTTCTTGCTTAAAACCCTCTAGTAGCATCCTATCAAAACAAGAATGAGATTCAGATCTTTCACTGTGGCTTCCAAAGCCCTAAGTGATCTAGCCCACACTTACCTTTCCTATCTCATCTTGTACCCTCTTCTACTTACTCTAATGCTTCCTCAGAAAAATACACTCTATTTCAGCTACAAAAATGAGCACTGGCTTCCATATTCCCAGCACTCTGGCATTCTCTGCCATTTTCCCATTGCATAGTATCTTTAGAATACTTTTTGCTGTTTGAAATTATCTTGATTCTTGGTTTATTATTTTTGTATTGCTGCATTCCCCACTAGAATATCAACTTATGAGAACAAGGACTTATCTTTCTTACCTACCATAGTGGTCCCTATAACAAAATAGTGCCTAGCACATAGTAAGCACTCAATAATTATTTGTTGAATAATTGAATGACTGACTGAAGATGAGAAATATCAATTAAACATTATTTTTAAAACATCCATAATGTATAAAGTGCTGTACCAAAACACACTAGTAGTGCTTTGGTAGTGCTGTACCAAACACAAAATTAGTCATAGTCATCTATTCAGTTATTTTACTGCCTAATGGAAGGCAAGCTCAAGGGATGGATTGGGGGAAAGCGATTAATAGAGTATGGATGGGCGAACTTTTGCTTGGGGTTTGCAGGTAAATGGCAAGAGGTTATATCCTATCAGGAGGCACACCAGAAAGTGAACAATGTCATGCAATTCCAAGGACCCAGTCTTGGAAGGGTGTCCTATCTAGAGGACACCCTAAAATTTACCAGTAGTGATGTGCACTCCAGGATATCTTTAGTAAGGACATATCTCCCTTTTAACTTTGACATGAAGATTGCACATTGTTAATCTGGTTACTTCTGAGGCAGAATTTTCCCCCTGGTAGTGCTGACAATGAGTGGAATAAATGATACTGTCCTTCATTTATTGAACTCTTTTCACACTCCATGGTCTTTAAACTTATCTTGTTGAATTGTCATAATAACCCTATGAAATAGTCATTCTTTTTCTCGAGTTCACAAGCTAGAAAACTGAGTCTCATTGAGTTTAGTAATACACAATGGTACAACTTCAAACCATATCATATCTGACTTAAATTTATGCTTTTAATACCTCAAAATGTTTTATAATTTGTCATCTGACAGCCTTAAAAGTGCAAATATTCACCAAGGGGCATATCGCTACTCTAGTATAACTTGATCCTGGAAGTTTGTAGAATCATGCCTAACACACTTACCAGTTATTTACATTGTTTGAAACCATAACCACCTGACAGCACTTTTGTGACAGTCCCCATCATTACAGCCTACAAAATGGTGTCGTATATACAGTGAAGTAACTTGGAGTTAGCTTAGTAAGATTACTTATGATAATTAAAGACATGGAAACTGCTAACTCATGCCTTCCTTGCAGAGGCAATTTCTGACATCTATCTAAAGCAAATATCTGGACATCAGTTTAAAATACTACTTCAAAGTGAAAATATCCTTTGCTGTTTCTTGATATCCTATTTCTTTTGTTCTTTATTTTATAGGTGAATTCAGGAGCATTAGGTAAAGGGAATAATAAATAACTAAAACTGAACATTGGTCCAGGTAGATGGCTGATATTAAACATTAAAATATCGCTGCAATTCTAGTTGTTATTGTTGCCAATTTGGTAGGAAAGAAATAATCCTAGTTTGAAATGAAGGGAGATCTAAAAGTAGTTCTCTCTGAAGGGCCCGTCCATTCCTAATCCTTTATTTGATTTACTCTGGGAGATTCAGTAAGAAAAGAAATGAGAAGAACAATATTTGAGGGACGGAAGGTCAAGGAAGTTAGTGTAATAATATTTCTGTATTTTTTTTGCCCCGTTGACTTTTTAAAAGATAAATGTTATAACATTTTTCTACATGAAAAATATATGCACATTTATATAAAATTTGGAAAATTCATAAGATAAAAAGGTGAAAGAATTAGTATCTTCTACATTTCTGCCCCCCAAAAGGATAATCACTAATCTCATTTTGATATATTTTTTTTCTAGGTATAGGTTTTTTAAAAAATGTATTTACATAGCTGTGGTCACACTGGAAATATAATTTGTTTTTCTGAGGAGCACTTTATAAATGACAGTAACTGAAAGAATGATCAACATTAGTCTTCGAATGTATTAATATAATTAGGCTTTAGTTTGAATAACAATAGGTTGGATATTCTGGGGATGACTTCCTTTAAAACCAGGAAATGATACTGTATGTATCTTGCTTACAAAAAGTTAGAAAGTTATCTTGTGTTTGTATTCTCCTAATATCTCAGAATGTGTTGTTTTGTCAGACAACAACCTAGATTATTCACTAAGTGGAGGACTAGGCCAAGGGCCATGATAGAAAATATCAGGTCTCTACGATCCCAAAGATATATAATTGGTTGTATCTTTAAGAAGTTTAAAAGCTCTCTGGGCAGAAAAGATCTAACCGAATTTATTAAAAGCTTTTCATAACATAAGTTATAAAACAAATGCAGATAATTATAGGTTTACTATATTTTGAAAATCTGAAGTATACAATTTAAAAATAAATACTATAATTTTATCACAACCAAAATAAGTAAGTTATATTGCAAACTACATTCTCATAAGAAGTGTTAAATAGCATTAGATAAATGTTGAAAAGGATATCATTCATAATATGCATGGATTTTTATGACATAAGAGGATTTTACTATTTTATCACTAGTTGCTTTCAACAGTTTAAGACATAAGAGAAGCACAAAGATGTTTAGTACAGGCTGGGAGCAGTGGCTCATGCCTGTA
Source organism: Mirza zaza (assembly GCA_008750895.1). Taxonomy (NCBI): domain Eukaryota; kingdom Metazoa; phylum Chordata; class Mammalia; order Primates; family Cheirogaleidae; genus Mirza; species Mirza zaza. The sequence continues at coordinate 6,955 of VSMD01069722.1, read as the reverse complement.
ATCCTAGAACTCTGGGAGGCTGAAGCGGGAGGATTGCTTGAGCTCAAGAGTTTGAGACTAGCCTGAGCAAGAGAACAGCTAAATAGAAAAAAATTAGCTGAGCATAGTGGTGCAGCTACTTGGGAGGCTGAGGCAGGAAGATTGCTTGAGCCCAGGAGTTTGAGGTTGCTGTGAGCTAGGCTGATGCCATGGCACTCTAGCCCAGGCAACAGAGTGAGACTCTGTCTAAAAAAAAAAAAAAAATGTTTATTACAGAATATTATATAATAATAATAATAATGAAAAACTGGAGGTAACCAAAATGTCCAACAGGATGATAATGGATAAATACATTATAGTATTCATTTTCCATGGAATATTCTGCAACCATAAAATATGATATTTAAAGAAGAATTTTTAATGATGTAATGTCTTTAAACATTTTAAAAATAAATATTTGCATGGTCATATTAAATGTTAAAAACATTTTGATAGATGTCCACTGCTTTTGCAGTGCATATATAAACAGTTTTGTTTTTAGAAATGAGATCATATATCACACTGTATATAATTCATGACAGCCTGCTGTTCTGTGTATTTAATAGTACTATTTTTAAGCCATTAAATATTCCTATATGACATGATTTTAAAAGACTCCAGAGTATTCCATTTTTCAGATGTCCCATACTTAGTTTAGCCAATCTTCTATTATTAGACATTTAGATTTTCTCTTTTAAAAATAATTGTTTCAATGTGCCTCTCTCACTCTCTCTCCCTTCCTGTATGCCTCTCTCTCTCTTCTTTTCAATTGCCTTCTTTAAGATAAATTCTAAGAAGCTGAATTTCTATATCAAGAAGTATATAAATTTTAGGTCTTTTGATTGTTTCTACTTTTTAGATTCAGATATGTCTAAACACTTGTTTTTACTTTCAGTTGGCGGTGTCCCAGCTCCCCTCCCTAGTGTCTAGAGCATGAAGACAACAATCCCAGGGCCAAACACATTCCCAGCTAACGCTGTTTAACACGAGAGAAGAGTTTCCTTGAACATGGCTTCCATTTCTCTTACTTTGTTTACTATACATTTGCCATGTGCTTGAATTGGAACCCCTACAATCCTTTCCATTTTCCCTGCTGTCCAAGACCACTGTGGCCTTTCCATGTGCTCTGTCTACACAGCCTTCACAATTTCCATACAGTTCTCAGTTCTGCCAACAAGAATTGAATGCTTAACATGTAAATACTTGCTTCCAACACCACATCTTTTTCACTAAAGGGGAATAATCAGTCCATGCATACATATTTCCCTTATCATAAGGGGAATGTCTCTAGAAGCTCCTCATTAAATTCTTAAAGAGTTGCACTACATCACGTAAGGTAGGTGCATGCTAACCATCTCCATATATGACCACCAGTGAGGAATACAAAAGTAGTCCTATATCAACAACTTGATAAGTGAGATCTTTAAGCTTATGGTCTTTAAGCTGTTCTGGGTAAGGGAGGTGACACATTCTGGTCTGTTTTGAGGACACTATGGGGTAACATCACCTTTGTGATGCAAAACTGTTTTAAAGAAGTAAGTTGGATGTATAGACATCTTTAGTATAGGAGCCAGTTCCAATATTTTTTAGCATTCCACTTGGCCAGTGGCATGGTTTTAGACACAAAGCAGCTACTTGTCCCATACTTGTTGAATGGTATTGCTAAATAAACCTAAAAGATGTTCACAGTAAATGCCTGTGCCTAATGGTGAGTCTTACTTAGTCCAGCAGATCTTGTCCAGCAGCTCCTTCATGGTCATGTGGTCCCATTCTTCTGCAAGAGGCGCCTTCCATGGGGCATCACTGGGAATCTGCATTCAGAGGGGGATTTGAAGGAGAAAGACATATGTAATTTTTCCATTTTAAATAACTATTCAAATAGTGTTAAAAACTCTAACTTGAAGAAAATTCCCCCAATAGTTACTTTTACTGCATAATCAATGCTATTTGTGTCGCTTTCCTATTATAAATCTATACCACTTAAGCTGTATTTAATTTATAACACTTCCTGCACAATAAATGGAAATATGTTGCAATTGGGCTATTTCCAAATATTGATTACTAAGTTACTAACTTCTAGAGAACATTCATAAAGTCAACTCTTTAACAAGGAACAGGTGGCTGCATGCAATCATGTCCAAACTGGAGTTTTCAGTTAAGCTTTGGGTATGTTTACTTATGAGCTACAAGTTTGAGCATGGTGGTGAATCAAAGACCTAGAAATCTTACTCTGCTATGTCTTGAGGCCTTTCTAAATTAGAAACATCATCCCAAGAAGGTTGAGTGATTACATGAATTTTTGCCCCGTCATCAGCAGTATACGAATAGCAGTCAGTTTGACATTTCATTCTTTTAAAGGTTAGAAACAAACTCTTCATTCACAAATCTTTACTATTTACTAATAATTGTTACCATGTGCTTGACAATATGCGAGGCACTGGTGATGTGTCGTACCTTCTTTCTTTTTAGGACTAAACTTATTATGAAAAATACAAATGTAGTCAAAGAAGCTTTAGGAAGCTTTACCTCCTGCCCCATGTCATCCATTGTCCTCCAAAGGTTGTTATGATCTAGGTAGACAATTGGATTCCACACAGCTGGGAATGGGCCCCTGAAGGGGTATGATTTGCCCTGTGAGATAAAAGATATGTTAAAGAGTAAACATTTACAACAATGTTAAAGCAGTTAAATCTGCCAAGTTGGTAAATTTCTACAAGCAAAATCATGTTAGTTATCAATATGTGATATACATATCAATATGTGATATGCATTCAAGCTCCTTGTGCCCTCAGAACCCTACTTAACTTTTAAGCATAGAGATTTCCAGCAAAATCCTCTGTTAAATAAATAAGTTTAGCATCACATCAAACACAGTAAAGAGATCTCTCTCTCTCTCTCTCTGAAATTGGAGCCCTTACCATGTAAAATCTAAATGCCAGTACAGAAGTACAGTTACCTAAATAATCTCATGTGCCAATGATACTTGCAAATTCCTCAGAATCAGGAGCCCCTGTATGCCTGGAGGGTCAGAAAATGATAACATTCAAAAACTACAAACATTGTACAAGTTAGAAGAGGATGAAAAACCAATCACAAGAATGCAACTATCCACAGAAAGAGTGACAAAACAGGGCCCAGCAAGCTTTCCCAAAGACACAGATGTGCTAGGTCAACACAGGAGTTCCCAGAGATCAGGAAAGTCAGAGAAGGAAGATGAGACAACTTCAAGCCTCTTGTCCAGACATGTTCACACCACCTGGCACTCCTTGCAGGGACACCTTGACAGAGAGATAAAGGAAACACATGTCTCCAAGGATTAAAAATAGGACAGCCCACAAATCATCTCTGGGAGGCTTAACTTGCAGGGGGGCAGTTAAGGGACATACACAAAAACCATTTTAGGTCAATTTGAAAACCTGAGTCAGAAGCCAAGCTGTGCATTCTGACAGTATCTTTCAAAAGAATCAGAATAACTCAAGATTCTCAGTCAACCAAAAATCTCACAATAACTCTAAATCATTCAACAAAGATGCATTTTGTGTTGATATTGTAGGCAGAGTAACTAGAGTTGCAAAATGAGAAGAGATTTCATGTTTGTTTTTGCATTAATTCTGTGGTCATGTTGGTCTTTTTTCTCCAATGAAGCTGTAAGAGTCTCAGGAAAGAGTTGAGACACAGGCTTACTTTTCTTCCAGTGAGTTCTCTAGAGGGACAGAACCAAGGGAAAAAAATACACACACACACACACATATATATACACATAGAGAGAGAGAGAGAGAGAGAGAGAGACAGAGAGAGAGAGAGAGAGAGAGGAGATGAAGGATTCAGATTTATTTTAAGGAATTAGTTTATGTGGTTGAGGAGTCTGGCAAGTTCAAAATCTGCAAGATAGACTGGAGACCCAGGGAAGAGTTGCAGTTCAACTTCAAAGGCACTCTGCTGGCAGAATACCCCCTTCTCCTGGGGAGGTCAGTCTTTTTCTATCAAGGCCTTCAACTGATTGGATGAGGCCCATGCACATCATGGAGGGTAATCTACTTTACTCAAAGTTTATGACTTATATTAATATGTTAACCTCATCTAAAAATATCTTCATTGAATAATGTCTGACCAAATACCTAAGTTACCATGGCTTAGCCAAGTTGAAACATAAAATTAACCATCACAGTTCTTTTTTTTTTTTTGAGACAGAGTCTCACTTTGTTGCCCAGGCTAGAGTGAGTGCCGTGGTGTCAGCCTAGCTCATAGCAACCTCAAACTCCTGGGCTCAACCAATCCTTCTGCCTCAGCCTCCTGAATAGCTGGGACTACAGGCATGCGCCACCATGCCCGGCTAATTTTTTCTATATATATTAGTTGGCCAATTAATTTATCTCTATTTATAGTAGAGACGGGGTCTTGCTCTTGCTCAGGCTGGTTTCAAACTCCTGACCTCGAGCAATCCACCTGCCTTGACCTCCCAGAGAGCTAGGATCACAGGCGTGAGCCATTGTGCCCGGCCCATCACAGTTCTTAGTCAACTTTATTGAGGTGTAATTGACCTACAATGTACTCAGTTTAGTTTAGCTTAGTTTTCTTTACTTGTTTCTTATAGTTAAAACTGTTTTTAAAGTTTTAACTGACATAAAAACTGTATATATTTATCATGTTCAACACGTTGTTTTGAAATATATGTAGTCTTTAGGTAGTCTTCTTGGTGTCCCAAACCTCTCTATTTTAGTGGCAGATAAAAGAATATCTGCCACTAACTCCACTGACCCATCTTCATGCATTTATCATTTTGTGTCACCCATTGGGCTCTAAGCTGCAAGAGCATGGGCTCTGGAGCCAGCCTGCCTGAGTCAAGACATGGCTCTGCCACTCACCAGCTGTGTTAAGTTGCTTTAACCTTTCTGTACTTCAGTTAACTGGGAAATGTGACAACAGTAACTAACTCAGGGACATATTGTGAAGATGAAGTGAGTTGACCCATGTAACTCACTTTGAACAGTGGCTGGCATGTTGTAAGTTCTCAATAAATGTCATTGCTAATACTACAGCTGCTACTATTGTAATTATAATCTTTGTATGCCTAGGACCTGCTGGTATAGATTGCTGGAACACAGTAAGTTCATAATTCATTTTTGGTATCATCTCAGCTGTGTGAACTTGCACTGTTATTTATTTAACACATAGTGTCCTGATTTCTAAACTGATCTTTTGTACTTTGGTTTCCTATGCCATTATTAACACCCTTGTTTTTAAGTCTCCCATTGAACCCAAACCCACTGTGGCCTCTGCAAATCCCCACTAGCAGAGTAGCATCAACCCCTGCCCCCCTTCCTGCCCAACACACATGCACTTGTACAAAGGGGATGTGAGATGGAACTTAAATAGCAAATAACCAAGTCAAACCACCCACTGAGAGCAGTGTGCATCTACGACTGTCATACAAAGTCATCTCCCTGGACTCTTCAGCGTGCCATTGTGTCCACAGGTAAAGCGGACCAGAAAGAGATAAAGCCACAAGCAGATTTAATAGCCACCCCTTAAAAGAGAAGGAAAGTACATTTTTGTTTGAAAATCCTTAGGACAAAAATGGAGGGGAAGAAAACTGGTACTCAGCCAAACAACTTAATTATTTAGGGTTTTTTGTTTGTCTTCACAAACATGTTGGTTCTGCCAGACATCACCACCAGATGACTTGAAGAGGAGTATGAGCCCAGCAGATTTGGTTAATTAGTGTCTGTTCTGCCACTGCCAAGGTCTGCACCCACAACCATGACAGTTTCTAGAAGCATAAAGACAATGGTTTCAGAAAGTGAGAAATCCAGTCTGATTCATTGGCTTGGCCTAGGAAACGGTGAAGGACAGATTTTGGGTGAGAGCAGAGTTAACTGACAAACCATGACCTGTAGGTGGAGCCCCACCCAAAAACAGCATCCTGCACCTCCTTCTATGTTAACTTTCCATTCAGGACCCATGACATGGACATCTCTCCATCATCCCTTCCTTCTTTCCCCAAAGATAACATCTTTGTACAGTACATGTCATGTGAAAGCCATGTGATAGGGATGGAAGGGAGTCCCTTCCAAGACTCCACTTGACAGAGCTCAGCCCAGTAGCCCAGTTGAAAAGTCACCTTAGCTGAAATGTAGGGGCTCTCATTCCAATGAGGTCCCAAACACATCAGGGACTTCTCAAAAAGCAATCATTCCAGCAATACAGTGGAGATAAAGACCAGCTTCTAAAGCCCTCCTGATTCAGGAATACTCTTAGAAAGGAGGTGTGTTTGGAACTCTAAAACCAATAACAGAGTGAGAAGTGACCACCGCAAATGGCTCTGAGTAAATGGTAGCCAAACAATATGTAAAGAGCACTATGATAAAATAGAATAAAACAATTTACCTTTTATGTATTCATTTATTAACAGTCCTCAGTGTCTTAGACCTAAGCAGGTAACAGCTTAGCTTAGCTAAATTCATAAAAACTGTAAAATGTAAGAAAAATTACCAGCCGTTTTTGCTTGCTGTAACCACGCTTGTTCTTAGGTATCCAAGTGTAACAAAGCTTCCCCACTTGTAAATGATGCTCAACCCCACCAGTAATTGTTGCAAATTCCCAAAACTGACCTCGACCAGTACATAATTACACAAGAATAGAGCTTAAAGAATTTCCCCACCCCTTGACCCCATGACTTCCTGGCCACCTGCTATAGATTTTGCCTATGACTTCCTGGCCACCTGCGTGTGGCTTCCTGTCCACCTGCGTGTGGTTTTTGCCTTTGAATTCCTGGCCACCTGCGTGTGGTTTTTGCCTATAAGAGTCCCAAGTTTCAAAGCTTCGGCGCGGCAGCTCCCTAGTGTGGTGACGCTGCACGCCCCTGCGCTGCGCTGGAATAAACCCTCCTCTTGCTTTTACATCAAGTTCTGGTCTCCGTGTCTTTGTGAGTGGTCCC
>VSMD01069721.1:0-107055 GCA_008750895.1 Mirza zaza | reverse complement strand
TTTTTTTTTTTTTTTTTTTTTGAGACAGGTTCTTGCTCCCTCACCCAGGCTTGTCTGTACTGGCACAATCATAGTTCATGTAGCCTCAAACTTCTGGGCTCAAGGGATCTTCCTCCTACACCATCCCAAGTGGTATTTAGGACTGCAGGCATGCACCACTATGCCTGGCTAATTTTTAAAATATTTTGTATAGGCAGGGTCTTGCTATGTCACCCAGGCTAGTCTCAAACTCCCCACTCAATGTCCCAAAGCTATGGAATTAGAGGCATAAGCCACCATACCAAGCATCACTAGTATTTTTTTAATGGACAAAGAAATGCAGTTAGGTAGAGTTGAACATGGCTTCATTCTGTAGCTATTATATATGAGACTTAAAATGCAAAAGGGTAAAATACATGTGTTCCTCCAATTCCAGTGTAAGCCAAACTAAAAAGGTAGTATCTATAATTAATTTATTGAAATGTGCTTGAATAAATTGTTATTTTCTGATTAAGGAATCGGGGATATAACAGACAAAAGGGAAACCCCTAGAAGAACATAAACTTGTAAAATGTAATATTTTTGCTTCTTAAAATCTATTAGCTTTGTCTCTGCGATCCCATTAGTTTGATCTTTTGCTTCCTTGGTTTCTTGAAACTGATCTGATGCTCACATCTAGACCACAAAATTATTAGAATCTTATTTAACTGTTACAATAAAGCTATATCATTCTCCCATTGAAGATAAACAATCTCACAGAGCATTCAGACAAAGACATTATACAGGACATAAAATACCAAAAATCCCTCTCTTTTACTGAGTAACCACTTTTTTATCCAAATTACAGCTTTATCCTTATTCTAGTTTGCCCCTCTTACAGATAAGAGTTACTGAGATACCCAGTGATAGAATTTCAACAACTTTCTAATCTAGAATGAAGCTCTAATTTCTTAGACCCTCCTAAGCATTACCCAAATCCTTAACAGATTCCTTCTAATAGCTGCTTACTAAGACATCTCTGAATTTTCTCTCATTGCCATGAGTAATAAGTCTACCTTATGTATGGGCATGTTTCTGATGGTCTTTGGCTGAAGGATATCGACAAGTTTCCCCAGAATAGACAACAAACTTATATTGGCCTTAGCAGGTGATTAAAAATTCATTTTTAATCTTGCATATTCAGAAATCAGTAAGCTGTTCACTGAAATAATTAATCTTATATTGATTGAACTCACAACCAATTGACAATAATTCAGAACAGCTGATGCTAGAATGATACATGATACTGCCAAGATTACTGGAAACTCAGATCCTCATGGAGCTGTTTCTCTCCCAATCCCCAGCAAGCAAGGCTGAATGGGAACCAAATTACCAAATTTTATCTAGATGATGTTTTGATAAAGCATGGGATCATAGCCAGTGGATACAGACAATGAATTCAACTTTTCATAGGATCAAGAAAAAATAATCTGAGTGGGAATATTCAATCATTTAGATGGAGGATACCCTTCACTTAACATTGAAAGAGAACTGCTATTCTTCTATTCTCTAACCAGCTCCCCTTTCAGATTAGTATATTATTTCTTTAGGTAGATAATTTATGAAATCAGGTTAATTCAAGTATCGCTCACTAGTTTGAGCTGTTCTACTATTAAAAGATTTTAATCTTCTATCTTCTGAAAATCATTATATATTGATTTATAGATTAAATCTCAGAGGAAATATTAGCTAAGCCACCTAATTGTTGCCACTTCTCCCTTTTACTCCCTATGATTAGAAAGGATTTCATGCATGTAACGAAGTAGGATGACATAGATCTTTGATGATCCTTTATTAGCTTGATATTGCATCAGCCATTTATGTAACTTTCCTTTTGTAGTGTCTGTGTCTCGAGTATGTCAACTCCTAAGGTACAAAATTGCTTCTTTCAGATTTTTAAAATCAGGATATACATTACTATTTGAGCACATAAAAAATGGCATATTTCTTTCCTTTTTTTTTTTTTTTTTTTTGATACTGAGTCTCACTGTGTTGCCTAGGCTAGAGAGAGTGTCGTGGCGTCAGCCTAGCTCACAGCAACCTCAAACTCCTTGGCTCAAGCAATCCTACTGCCTCAGCCTCCTGAGTAGCTGGGACTACAGGTATGCGCCACCATGTCTGGCTAATTTTTTCTATATATATTAGTTGGCCAATTAATTTCTTTCTATTTATAGTAGAGATGGGGTCTCGCTCTTGCTCAGGCTGGTTTCAAACTCCTGACCTTGAGCAATCTGCCCGCCTCGGCCTCCCAGAATGCTAGGATTACAGACGTGAGCCACCTCACCCCGTCCAAAAATGTCATATTTCTTACTTATCTTTTAGTGAAAGCAGCCCTAATATCCACCCTTTCTATCACTGTGGTCTCCTTTTCTTTTCATGTCCACATACAATAAGCCCCATCCTATATGATTGCAACAATTTCTAATTATTTCTCTTGTCTCAGAGAATGCTGACATATTTAGCTATCAACTTTCACTTTTACTCCAAATTGTTCTCTGAGGCTTCTCTCTGTTACCAATAGCTATGTCGTGTGGCTTCTCCATGCAGATTTCTTCTTATAATAAAATTTTCCTCAAGTGCAAAAAAAATAGCCACCTTCCTTCATTTTCTACATAAGGACTAAAACAAGATCTGTGTGTATTAAATATATATAGTGAGTAACTGATATTTTAAGTTATTACAATTAAGAAAATATATATCAAATTTAACTTTTCTTAGTGTCCTTTAGTCACATATATCAGGATAATGAGCTTTTGGGTCACCTTTCTCCTTAGTCTCAGCCTGTTTTCAGGATGCTGTAAAACCGTGCTCTAAATATCAAATGTAGCTTTTCTCTTATAACCATTCTTCTCTTACTCAGATTCCTTGAACATGTGTCCTACATCTTTAAAGCTGAATTATAACCTTTCAAAATTAAAAATATTAATAATAAAAGAAATATAGTGGTGTGCTTTTCCTCACTAAAATAGTCTTTTACTCTATATAATGTTCCAGTCAGAAGAATTTGTGTCTGTCTTACTTCATAACTATCATAGGTACACTAGTCTAGAGTAAATAAGTACTAACTTGACATATATCTACAATTTCCCCCAGATGAATTCTCAGGAAAAATATAGCCTGTCACCCTGACTGAATGATTGTCCTTTCACCCTTGCAGTAATAACAGGAAGTAAACTTCTGAATATTATATTATATATATACAGCTTGATCCTGCTTCTCAGTATCAAGTGTTGAAAATATTAAATTTTACCTTAATAAATAGATAATAAAATTAATATATGCTATTAGGTTGATTTACTCAACAGTAACCAAGATCTGCCAGATTACTACTCTTTGGGAATACTTTCTGAGGTGAGTTTTATTTTTATGTTGATAATACTACATCAAATGTCAGCCATGCAATCACGAAAAGAGCTTGTTCCCATTACTGTGGGGTATACTATTAACAGTATACATTCTAGAACTTGTAGGCTAAAAAATTAATGATGGAGCAGAATCTAGTTGTGAAAAATCAACATTATGAACTTCTGACATAAATAAAGTGGATACCCATGAACTTTATGGACCAGTGTTCATTGTTCTAGGTATAATATTTTAACTCATCTGTAGGGCAATGACAGAATCTGCTTTTCCAAAGGTGGAGAGCTTAATCAAACAAAGACAATTAGAATTTTCTCTCAGAATTTTTTATTTGACTTTTAAAAAATGAAAGAAATGTTTCTTATGTTGGATTCTTGCAATGTATAGGCATTCATGTTTCCTGCTTTGTGAACCAGAGAAAGGTTTAGCTTCCTTGAACGCTAAACCTACTCTTTTACTTGAATTCTTGGATACAATTTAATACCTAATAATAATAATTTAAAATACCTTTTTAAAACATTAGTTTGAATTAGATATTGATCACCTGCAACAAATATATTAATTACTAAAATAAAATTTCAGTTTTAATTTTTTTGAATTATGATTCTACTATTATGGTCTTTGAATCAAATATATAATTACATAAAAATGTATATTAAAAGTTTTTATGAAGACAAAACTTTTGTTAGAAAATAAAGACAAGTATAAAAGTTAATCATAATTTTACAAATCTCCATATTATTACATATGTTCAGTAAATAAGAGCTGATCAGAATGGAATATAGTTATGACATTGACAGAAGATGTATGTAGTAACTTTGCATAATATTAATGTGTATAAGATATTTTCACGTATTTTATCATTTGATATTTCTAAAAATCTTGACAGTTTTCCCCCATTTTATGATTAAGTTAATTAAGTCCCAAAAGATCAGTTAATTATCCCAACATTACAAAACTAATATGAGGCAAAAATTGGATTTTAAGTTAAATGAATTAGCTTTGTCATTGAAATTGTCATAATCTCAATAAGTTTAATCAATTATTAATTATGTTAAATCTCAATTTATAATAGAGGAATAAAATATGAGCATGACAAGGAAAGTCCATAACATAATAAAATACCTAAGTAATAACAATTATTGTTATCTATTATTTGTTCAATATAAATCATATACAAAACATACTGCCAAGTACTTCAATATTTAATTATTATATATAGTACTTATATATTAGCATTTATATATAGTACTTAGTATATATATAGTATTTTATATATAGTACTTATATATAGTATTATATATAATACTTCAAATATTTAATTATTATACCTCTATTTTACATGAAGAAAATAATATTTACAAATATTAGTTCTTAACCAAATGTGTATTATAAGATAGATTTGAAATTTAATCGTATTTCTAATTCACTAATTTGAGAACAAAACCAAAATTATATATTTTTTTAAAAAAGCAAAATATATGTATTAAACCCTAGGATATAGTATTAGGAGTAACAACTTAGAAGTCATAAGGACAGATGCAAATACATAAGCTATTTAAACAAAGCTGGGTAATATTTATGGGCACTGCACTAAGTACTTTAAATGATTTCCGTTAACCCCTTGGGGACCAGCGTTGACTATAGTCGATAGCCACAGATGAAGGCGCACAGCGACTTTAGCCGACAGCTATGATATGACTTTTCTAATTTTTCATTTATCAAAATAAAATTGTAAACATTTAAAAATAACGTAATGAAAACATATATGTATGTGTTACCTATTCTGATTTACATTACAAGTAAAGCTGCCTGTAAAGTAAAACAAGCTTTCAGTGCTTTAAAGCTTTCCTCATCACACAAGAGCAAAACAGATTCGTGGTCAATGCACAGCACAAACTGTCATGGGCACTATGAGTGCCGGCTGTGGGCAAGGTTTCGAGGCCCGGTGAGCGCTGTACCCAAGTGGTTAATTCTCATTACTATGTTATTCGGTAGTATACATAAGAACTGTTAGAAGCCTCTTTTAATAGGTGAAGAAACTGTATTAAGGGAAGGTTATAACTTGCTTCGGATTAGGTATAGCATAGGGAGGAATTTACCTTTGAACCCGGGATTTCAGAATTTGGAAATTACCTGATCTGTACAAGGAAGATGCTGAATGGCATCCTACCAGATTGCGGAGTTTAGATATATTCTAATGACTTTCTTCCAAATAATAATTAAGAGAAAAGTGAATGTCATATGGAAGATTTAATGAAATTGCTATAATGGGAAAACCCAGTAATTTTCATTTATATATTTATTAATTAATCCAATAATAGCTAAGTACCAACTATGTGTCAGATGATCTTAGTATTGGGATTATACATCATACAGAAGAGAGGCAAGGTTTCAAATTATATGGAACTGATATTCTATGCAGGGAAAATCAATAATAAAGAAGAAACCAGAAAATAAATAAAATAATCGCACACAGTGATTCATACTATTAAAGCAAGAAGATTAGTTCAGGCAACAGTTGTTAATGGTATGAGATAAGGAAATAGGAAGAAGTTGAAAAAAAGTTTAGAATTACTTACAGACCTTGAAAAAGCTTCTTGACAGATCAATTGTGGAAGTTGAGGGAAAATCAAATATTGAGGATAATCCAGTTCCTTCGATTTTATTTCTACTTTGTAATCACAAATCAACACAATGCTACTTTTTTTTTTGCCTGTCTTTAATTCATTTGCTTTCTGAAAATAACTACTATTGTTGAGTCCACAAGCTAATTGAATTTCTATTCGATATTTGAAACACAGAGGTAAAATATGCTTAATATATAATGTAACTGAGAATGAATAATATTGCCAGGTTAAAAATCTGCCTTATGAGGAAAAATACCAATAAAAAGTTATCCTGAATGTGAAAGTACAAAAGCAGCATTTTTGTTTTACCTATCAACATTTTGTGAAATACAAAGTATTACATTGAATAGGCCTTCTACATTGATCTTTTCTATCAAAATATATTATTATGAAATATTTTTGGTATGTGAAATTAAATGAATGTAAGATATCAGTAAATGTACCTCTGTAGCCTGAGAGCCTCCATGAGTTACTTATTAAAATATTAAAAAATTGTTTATATTCTTTTAAGTATAGAAAGTTTATTAATTTTACACTTTCATAATATTTTCATAAATATTAGCATAAACTAACAATCTTGGTTAGTTATAAAGATCATTGACCATACCATTAACACTACTTTAATATTGCTCAGCAGTTAAATAGTAGGTATTTTTAGAAAAGGAAATTCAAAATATAAATTTTATAAAAAGAGAAAGTTTTATTTTTTTATTTCATCATATTATTGGGGTACAAATATTGTTAAGGTTACATATATTGCCCCTGCCGCAGCCCCCATCTCCTCCCCCTCAAGTCAGAGCTTCCAGCACGTCCATCCTCCAGGTGATGCACATCGCACTCATTGGGTGCGATACACACCCCTCTCCTCCTCCCCTTCCACCTGCCTGAATTTGGTATGTCCAAATTCTTTTCCACAAAGGTTGCATGAATTTGCAGTCCCACCAGCAGTCTAAGAGCGGTCCTGTCTCTCCACATCCTCACCAGCATTTGTTGTTTTGGGATTTCTTGATACAGGCCATTCTCACTGGGGTTAGGTGGTATCTCATTGTGGTTTTGATTTGCATTTCTCTAATGATTAGAGATATTGAACATTTTTTTATATGTTTGTAGGCCATTATTCTGTCTTCTTTGGAGATATTTCTGTTCATTTCCGTTGCCCATTTCTTGATGGGGTTGTTTGACTTTTTCTTGTTAATTCTTTTGACTTCTAGATAGATTCTTGTTATTAGACCTTTATCAGAAGTGTAGAGAGCAAATATTTTCTCCCATTTTGTGGGTTGTCTATTTGCTCTAGTGATAGTTTCCTTGGCTGTGCAGAAGCTTTTTGATTTGATCAGATCCCATTTGTTTATTTTTGATGCTGCAGGTGATTGCCTTGGGAGTCTTCCTTAAGGGCTCCACAAGTACTCGCCATCAAATTGGTACTGGCTGATTAAAACTATGGTGTTCAAATGGTGGTAGTGTTACCAAGGGTTAAGGGGGTAGACCCACATTTTAGGGATGTAGTGAGCATTGTGGAGGGGAAGGGCATACCTCTAACCCTTCCTAGAGAGAAGCAAAGATATAAAATGCAACTAGATGTCAAAAAAAATTATCATGTGTCAGGCAGGTGGAATGGGGAGGAGGGGATGGGTGTATACTTACATAATGAGTGCAATGTGCACCACTTGGAGGATGGACGCACTGGAAGCTCTGACTTGGAGGGGAGATGGGAGTGGTGGGAGTGGCGGCAAGGGCAATATATGTAACCTTAACAATATTTGTACCCCCATAATATGATGGAATAAAAATAAAAATAAGAAAAAGAAAGAGTAAGTTTTTAAACCAGATGAACATTTTCTAAATATTTTGGAAGCAATTTGCTAGTATGCTTTATACTTCATCACAATTGAAAACCAGTAGATTACTGCAGGAAATAAATTGAACATACAAAGAGCTATTAAACACTGTGAAAAGTTGTTTACAACAATTTTATTTAGCACAGGTGTCTCTATAATTATGAGATATTAACATTCACAGAAGTCAACATATTTCAGTATTAACTTTGAATGAGTTAGAACACTCATTCAAGATTAAGATAAGAAGAAAATGTTCTTAGTCAATTAAGACTTTTAAGATATGTTTATTTATGGGTCCATTATTTGATTACTGGAGGCACTTTTTCCCCAGTGAAGCATATTAGCAGAACATTGTTAAATACATGCAAAAATTAACTTCAATCATTTATATAAAAGAAATAATACAGGAACTCTTTATCTCATTGATTCTAAGAAATTTAATGTCTCTCAAGTGGGGCATGTTGCTTCGATTGCTGTTGGCTAGGCAGTAGACTAGCATTTAATAGAGTTTTCATTGTCTATATGCTCACATTCAAGTTTGTAAGATAAAGCTGGGTATAACAGGGGACCGCTATTTAAGAAACATGATATCATCAACATTACTGACGACATTGAAGACAACATGCTGAGAAGCAACGTGAACACCTATTACTTGAATTAAAAAATGTCTCAGAAGAGTTGTACTCTCAATAGTAATAAGACCTAGGGATAACTAAATTTCTCCTTTTATATATATCCCAGTGTGATACATATTTTTTTATTAATAAAACAAGTCTAAAAAGTCTTCTCAATAAGTATAAAATTAGGTGCTAAGAGCACACTATACTGTACTGAATTGCCAGTGTTTTAAAAATTTATTTAGTGATATATACTATTGAAGTGTATATTACGATTCTGTCTTAGATATAATGAAATATGATATTTGATGAAATAAAATTCTTCTTTCCTTGAATAAAATTTTAATTTAATAAAATTGAATAAAATTCTTCCTTTCTTCTGTTTCTGCTATCTGGCAGAACATGTATCCATGTAAATACAAGTTCTTGTATTTAAGTTAAAATATCCCAGAAAACTCTGTCAATGTTTATCTCTTTCTTTATTTATTTCTTCATATACATTTCCTAAATCACCTTCTTGTCAGAAGAATGCATTTTAGTTTTACTCTAAGGACTGCAACCAAATATAGAATTAGCCTTGCTTCAGTTTTCAAAAGAGTAAAAAATAAATTAGATAAGCACAAACATTTTCTTTTGAAATTATTCCGGTTTATTTAGTGCCCACATAACTTTATATAATGAGTTTCTGTAATTAAAGATAAATTATTATTTCAGAAGTAAAATTAATTAATTTCATTTTAAAATTCTGCAGAATAGTGATACTTTTCAGTCTATGGGTAGTCTGCTTTCTTTTTTCCCTCACCATTTACAGTGACTATTTAAAATATTTTTGAAACTGGACAGAGAAAATCACGTTATGTATAGCATTCTGAATTATTTAATTACAAAGATAATGTAGATTATGATGGCACTCATGAAAAGAAAAAACTAATAGCAATTATGTCAGATGCTGTTATTGCTCATAATTCAGATGTTTACTAGTATTAAAATCTGAAATGTCCAAGGGAGTGAGATAGTAACACTTTGTAGCTTTCAACATTCTCTTTTATAATAATTTGTTACTCTTCTAGCATAAAGCTAGAATAAAGGTCATCATTCATGAAAATTTTTTTCCCAAACATATTCCATAAAAAGCAAATAAATGATAACAACTACCAATCAACTACTTTTGGCAAGCAAGATATCAAACCAAAATTTTAAAAACACAGTATTTTTTTACCTGCATATAAGATTGATTAGCACTTTCAAATCTCCTTTACCATAGAATGGACATAAACCTGCATATTTCAGTTAATTTGTTTGATGGGTGAATTATTTTCCCTACTGGTCACTTTGAGCAAATCACATTAATTCTCAGTCTTCTTGACTTCTTAGATGTATAGAGTTTCAGAGAAGGCTCAGATCCTACTTGCTACCTTTTTGTTTTGCTACCTTCTGGCTACTGTTTTTGCTTCCCAAAACTTTTGGGAAGCAAATTTGATTGAGACATTTGAACTTGATCATAGTCTCATTTATGCTTTGGGTACTTCAGAAAATGCAGATTTAAATTCATTGCAGTTATGAATGTAAGACAGGAACTAATTCAGAAGAAAACTTAAAATTTTTGTATGCCTCAAATATGAAAAATATTGTTTAAAATCCTAAGTTTCTTTGTCTTTTACCAATTTAGATTATAGATAAGCTGTGTAATTGTGTAAATATTAATACATTTTACAAATATTACTTTATATCTGGTTATTTTACTTGCAGAATACACTGAGTCAGGCTTTAGGGCATTGTCTAACTGGCTGAGGATTTGTCGATACCAATGTGATCTTAGTAAATCTGAACATAAGGAATAAGGAATGAACTGAGAAGGCAAGAAAACACCAAAAACAAAAAAATCTTTTGTGAAAATATTCTCCAAAACAGGGCATTATTTTTTAACAATGCACTTTAACAATTAAAATGTTTCAGACTTCTGAGCAAGATGATGCTGTGAGCAGAGAAATCTAGCTCTCTATTTCTTCCTCATTTCTACTGAAACACTCAACTGGGAAAGGGCTTACAGTTAAGGGCTTGCATATATCTATGCTAGAAAAGAAGAAACTATGTTTCATATATGTGATATTTTAAGAAAAACAAATCTGCTGATATTTGGTACATTAAGGATACAATTTAACATTTTAAAAGTGTTAAGTATCCTCCCAACATCTGCAGACACAGGCATCAAGAGAAAAATGTATCAATAGTAAATGTAGAAAAATTTGGCAGACATGTATTGATCCCCTTAGAGGCCCTCAAGAGTCCCTTATCCAGTTCCTTTTAACAAAGTTGATGTTACCTGTTATAATTCTCCACAGCTTCATCCTCTGTCACATTTCAAACCCTATGATTGCCTAACTAAATTTTAAGTATCAATGCCATACACCTATGTTCCTTTGTACACATTCAAAATTTTCAACAAAAACATTTCATTACCTACATACCATTATTGAAAATGTGCAAACCTATTACCTATCTTGAGAAAAACATCCTATAATCAAAAAGAATGGTTTTTAAAACAGTGGTTTTCAAACATTTGTTCTCAGGAACACTGCATATTCTTAAAAACTATTTTTTAACAGCTTTTTTATCTGGGTCATATCTATCCATATTTATGATGATATTAGAAATGAAAACTGGAACATTTAAAATATTTATTTATTAATGAATTAAAATGATACACTCATTGCTATTAATATGAATGTCTTACATTTCATAAAAGGCAACTGTTTTTCCCAAGAATTAGAGAAGAGAGTGATACATTTAAATTTTTGCAA
This sequence comes from Mirza zaza, assembly GCA_008750895.1. NCBI lineage: Eukaryota > Metazoa > Chordata > Mammalia > Primates > Cheirogaleidae > Mirza > Mirza zaza. The sequence continues at coordinate 95,791 of VSMD01069721.1, read as the reverse complement.
ATCTCTTTAATTCTTGGCTTAAAAGAAGATAATTGGAATCTTATCTGCTTCTGCTTCAAATGTGCAGTGATACTGTATTTCTTGTAGCCTTGGCAAACTTCACTGTACTCTTAGTCAATAAGTGAGAGTGAAACAACCAACCTAACTTTTAGTATTATTAAGAGATTAGTTTAACTTTTCCTTGCCCTTAAAGGGCTTAGAGTTTCCCTAAGGAGACTATACTTTGAGAAATATTATTTCAAACATATATTACAAAAAATGCTATCCTTTGAACAGGCTTATTATAAGAAACAAATTAGATGCTCGAATGTGCCCTATTCATGTTTTCAGTAAAATTCCAAAGTGATTATAAAACGTGAGCAAGTAGCATTGGGTAAGTACAAGCTGAGATGAGGAGTTATATAAAATCAATATAGGAGGAGAAAAAGTAGTATATTGCAAAAATAATTAAGAGATACAAGAAAATGATCTCAGAAATAGAAGAAAATAGAAAGAAATATTTTTCTATTTTTCTATACTTTTTTCTATTTTTCTATATTTTTCTATTTTTCCTATTTTCTATTTCAGAAAATAGAAGAAAATTATAGAAAAATTATTAAGGAAAAATGTGGCAGATATTGAAGCCAAGACTTAACATAAAACTTAGAGAAATTCTGTGAAGAGAGAATAGAACACAAAAAGAAGCAGCATGATCAAGGAAATATAGATGAAAACATTTCTGACCTAATAAAACATATCAATTAGCAATTCAGGGATTGAATTGCACATGTTCTAGGAAGATAAAATGACATTAGTTGAGGGCTGAACATGCCCTAGCACAATTTTCAAATCTATTCATTCAGCACATTCATCAAGTATTTATTAAGCGGTTACCATAAGGTAGGCCTTAAGTGAGATGTTAAGAGTGCACTGACTAGCTAGCTTAAAAGATAGGCAACCACTTCCCACAAAAGGCTTCTAGTCTAATGGAGGATACAGCTATTAAATAAATAATTATTATGCAAATAAGTTGCAAGAAAAGAAAATTACAATTACAGTAACTGTTACATGAAAGGAAACATAACTATTAAGGAAAAAAATAACCATGATACTGACAAAGTAACAAGTATATGAATAAATACCTGCCTTAGTGAATTAAAATAACATTTTTGGACTAAAATTCAATATAACAAAATTAATAACAACATTTTTTATCAATAATCCTTAACAACAGGAATATAAATTGAAATCATAAACACAGGCTATAAACACACAGAGAGACAAATGTGCATGCATGTGTGTGTGTGTGTGTGTGTGTGTCTACTATATACTTTATAGCAAAATTCATTAAATTTGTTAAAATTTTTACTATAAATAATGAGAATGAGCTAGCTACAAAAAGAATTGGAGGACAGAAAAGATATAGATAGAATATATTTTAAAATTCAACTAAAGAAGCTAGGAAACAATCACCAAAAACTTGAGGGAATCATTGGAAATTATTGCATGCAAAAGCAAAACCATTTATCTGTCTTTTCTTAGTGCTATCCTCAGGCAGTTTATAAAGAACATATCAAATGTAGTAAGATAAAATTAATAGATTAATATTAAAAAAAAGTTAATTTGTAAAGTCATAAGCAAGATTGTTTACATACACACTTTCCACAATAGATCATAGATTTCCAAAATGGAAGTGAGAATCAACTAACCCATATGATTCATTTATAGAATCATATGAACTATTCAGAAAACAAAATTATTTTCCTAGCTTAGATAAATTTTTCCTACAAGGAAATAATAAATTCAACAATATCTTTACAGGATATGCAGTTGAGGTTTTTCTTTCTTTTTAATATTTCTCAGTAAAAGCTCATAGAATCAAAACAGTTTATTTAATTTATTTATTCAATCTACAAGTAGGTATTGAGTAGCTTGTGAGACCCTTTTCTAGGCTTGGGGATATATTTGTGAACAATGTGACCACAATCCTACATTCATGGGTCTATAATAGGGATATGGAAGTAGTCAGATAACAAATTAATAAATATGTATTAACACTATGTGGTAAAAGTGTTTTTATAATGTAAGAAGTGATATACAGAGTAAAAAGAATAACAGGAACAAGAAAGGAAGGGATATTTTATAGAGTTGTTAGGAGAAACTCTTCAGCTAAATGTTCCTAACATGGCAATTGAGCAAAGCCCAGAAAGATGTGATAGCTATTAATGTTTAGTGTAGAACAAAACTCAGCTCCCACATTGGTTAACGTGAATACATCCCCAAGAGATGCCTACATGCTTGGTGTTTATGATCAAATGTATTTGTAAAACTCCAATGGCAAGGAAGAGATTCAGCGCATATGATATATTTTACAATGGAATAAGGACTGTTTGAGGTTTCTTGGGGGGGGGAGTCAATTGACCTTTTATTTTGGTGAAAGTATGTCAATATCACTGACTATCTGAGAGGGGAGACTGCTACAACTTTGAAAAATAATTCAACCAGAATAGTGCATAGTCACACTGCAAATTCATTATCTAAGATAGAGTGCTGGGATTAACAAAGAAGAGACAGGTTATCTCTCTAGCCAGCATTGGCTGGAGCCAAGAGTAATTTCCTAACACAGGGAAAGTGTGAGTGAGACTTTCAGCAGCTCACATTCTCACCATGGAATTAAGCAATCCTAGCCACCAGAGACCCCTTAACACTCTCAACTCTGAAACTAGCCTAGCTTCTGGGAGACCATGGGATGCAACTTCTGTGGGGAAGGAGCTCATGCTGGGTCCTGCACCCTTTTTGAGACCTAAGCAACTACAGCAAGGTGCCATTTTAAATCTAGCCTTTGGGAGACTTCACACTGTCCTTTGGACCAGTAATGTCAAGACTGAGGCATTACAGAAACTCAGGCTGTTGCTGCCGGGACAGTGGGGAGATCAATCCAGCAAGAGGATATACCAATTCTAAATATATATGCACCCAACACTAGAACACCTAGATTCACAAAGAAGATATTACTAGATCTAAAAAGAGAAATACACAGTAATACAAATATAGTTGATCCTCAGTTTTGGAGGGGGGGTCTGGTGTCTGGGTCATGGGGAGAGGACACTCTCTTCAGTAAATTGTGCTGGGAAAACTGGATAGCCACATGCAGAAGAATGAAATTGGACCCCTATATCTTATCGTATACAAAAATTAACCCAAAATGGATTAAATACTTAAAGATAGGACCCCAAATTATAAAAGTATTAGAACAAAACCTAGGGAAAGCTCTCCTGGGCATAGATTGAAGTAAAAAAAATTATGACTAAGACCTCAAAAGCACAGGAAACAAAAACAAAAATAGACAAATTCATTGAACAGAAAAAAGCTTCTGTACAGCAAAATAAATAAAAAAAATGAATGAAAAGATACCCTAAATAATGGAAGAAAATATTTGCAAACTGTTTATCTAATGAGGGACTAATATCCAGAATATATAAGGAACTCAAACAACTCAACCAATAATTAAAGAAATAATCCCATTAAAAAGTGAGTAAAAGACATGATTAGACATTTCTAAAAAGATATGCAAATGACAAGGAGGTATATGAAAAACATCATTACTCATCACTAAAATTGATTAGAGAATTGCTAATCAAAACCACAATGAAATATTACCTTACCCCAGTAAAAATGGCTATTATTAAAAGGACAAAAAGAAACAAACAAACAAAAGAAAACAGATGTTGGAGAGGTTTCAGAGAAAAAGGAACTCTTTACACCATGGGAAAAGGGAACTCTTTACACTTTGGTGGGAATGTAAACTAGTATAGCCACTACAGAAAATAGTATGGATATTTCTCAAAAAACTAAAAATACAATTCCCATTTAATCCAACAATCCCTCTACTGGATACCCATCAAAAGTAAAAGAAATCAACACATCAAACAGATACATGGACTCACATGTTTATTGCAGCACTATTCACATTAGCAAAGGTATGGAATTAACCTAAGTGTCCATTAATTGATGAATGGGAAAACATGTGATATTAATATGTGTATATACAATGGAATATTATTCAGCCATAAAAGAATGAAATCTTGTTACTTGAAGCAATATAAATGGAACTTGAGATCATTATCTTAAGTGAAATAAGCTAGGCACAAATCAATATTGTATGTTCTCACTTATATGAGGGTGCTAAAATATTTGAACATATGGAGGTAGAGAGTGGAAAGATGGACAACAGAACTGAGAAGGGTGAGTGGAGGGGGAGGATAAAGAAAGAGGAGAAGTTGGTTAAAGGGTCAAACATTCAGTAAAATAGAAGAATATTTTAGATTTATTAAAAACTTGCACAAACAGTACAGAGAGTATACCCTTTACCCAGTCTCCCCAGTTTTAACATCTTATAGCACCATAATAAAACGTTTACTTGAAAAATAAAAAAAAAATAGAGGAATAAATTAAATGTTTGATAGCAGACTATGATGACTATACTTAATAAACACATATTGTAATTGGGTGATGGATATTCTAAATACTCTTAACTTGATCACTATGCATTATACACATGTAACAAAATTTCTCATGTATCCAATATGTTTATACAAATAAAATTTAAAAAGGGAAACCAAAAAAATGCTCATAACAGCTTAATTTACAATAGCCTCAAACTAGAAAAAAATTCAACTGTTCATCAAAAGCAAATAGGTGAAGAATTGTAGTCTTGGTGTTATTTGTTTCTTGAGGCTACTGTGAAAAGTGAAAAGTATCACAACAGAAATTTATTCTCTAAATAATATACAGATATACAATAACATAAAATTTTAATAATACACAGATAATAAAATTGTGGAAGTGACAACTGGAATAGTTGGGCATATTTATATAGTTAATTAGTGATAGTATGAGTAAAAACAAATGTCTTCTTCCCTTTTGAGTGTGGTGCTCAGTCTGTTTCACTAGGTTGACTATAAATGTTATTTGAGAGCATCTTAGCTTTGATTTAAAATATAGAGTACTTTCAAAATATTGGATAAGCATTTCTATAGCTATCCTTGCATAGAAATGTGCAACATGCATAATACATGTCTAGAAATATATTTGTGTTAAGAGAACTGTATTCAATGTAAAGTATTTAAATTGCTAATTAGTCAACTCTCTCTTCCCCCTAGGGTTTATTGCAATTATCAATAACTATCATGCTAATATTAATCTCAAGAGTGAAGAAATGTTTGAGATCTAAAAAAACTTAATAATTCATTCATTATATATAATAGTTCATATGTATTACTTACGGAGAAAAAAGTGAATTTCGCCTGTTATAAAATGATCACTTCACATTTATAATTTAATGAATTTTATATAGAAATTAATGCCATATTTATGGTTCAACTTACGTGGTGAGCAAATTCTATAATTTCTTAATAATTTAATACTAGTATGTCTCAGATTTTATTTTTTACAATTTGCAAGAAAAAATCTTTTAAAAATAATCTCACTTTATTTTGCTTAGTAGCAGCATAATTAACTTGTTAAAATCTTTTTTTCAAATATACATTTTTTCTTTCACAAACTTATATGCATTCAAAACATACATTCTAAATATAGATTTTTGTGGAATTTGAAAGAACACAAAAGAACCCATGGTCAAAGTACTACCCATCACTCCTAATTGAGACATATCCTACTGGGTAATTTTTGTTAGATATAATTTTTAAAACATCAATATCAAATCAATATCAAAGAAAAACCTTATTTTATTATTCATTAATTTATATCTTACCATAGATTTAGTCCTTTTCTTCTTGAAGGCAGAAAACACTTTTTATGTAATTAAAATGTAGCTTTGTATTTTCTTAAAGCTTTGCTAAAGAATCATGAAATATAGCAAATTCATCACTTACCTGTTACAGGAAATGATTTTCAATTAAAATTATTTTAAAAGTGTGAAGTAATTACTCCTCCTTCTCATTGCATTTATATATTGCCAAATGAATTATGTTACCTCTATAAAGATAAGTCAAAGAAAAAAGATTCGAGTTGCAGTTGAAGACACTTATTTTTCTCTTATTGTGCATTCTTTTTTCATTTTTATTCTTAAATTTGCCTATAAGAAAAGAGCCCAGATATTTCAAACTTTCCATAATAGTTCTTAATTTCAAAAGCATGAGTCAATGATTCCATAATATATTAATTAATATGAGAGCAAAACTCTTGAGTTGAGAGCCTGTACAAAATGGGAGTTAAGAGAAGGAACATGGACCCAGGCTGATGGAATTCAAATACTGCTCACCTTAGTTGAAGGTCATGTAACCTCATACATGTTAACTGAACTCTCTGTGTCTCACCTTACCTAATTTTAAATAGGGGATGGTAATCATCAAATCTTCCTCAGTGGACTGTGCTAAGAGCCAAATGATTTGATAGTTGTGAAACTTTCTAAACAATGTCTGACACATCATGAGTACTAGCTAGGTAAGTGTTGATGTTGTTACTATTTACAGTTCAGGCAATTTGGAATGTCTGTCCTGAAATTATATCCACACAGGGAAATAAAAGGGAAGGCTAATTAGTGCTATCAAAAATAGACTGTTGAAGTTAAAGAAATGTAGTTACATTGACTTAGCAATACCAAAATGAAGAAATGGACACCCAAAAAGATAATGTGGCCTGCCCGGTCATCATTCAAGTAAATACTGGAGATGGGATTGCAACTTCAGTCCTATGATCATTGGCTATGACTACGATAGCCCAGTCTTTTCTGCGGTATATGAAAAATCGTATCATTATATTGTAACATTACTATTTATCTCCATTTCTTTCATCTTTGTTAATTGCTATTATTATTAACCTAATTTCCATAATAGCCTATTCACTTCTCTTCTGCAAACCAAGTTTTTGCCATTTAAAATGATGCTATACAGAGTCACCAAAATATATCGATATCAAACATCATCACTGCAATTCATTTGCTGGTTTAAGAATGCATTATGACACCCTATATATGCTTATTTCAGCAAATATTTTTGTTTTGTTAATATTTAAACCTAATCCTTCTTGTAGGGCTTTATCTCAGAGGGAAGTTCAATCACTACTGGAGTGGATACTATAATATTTGAAAAAATGGTTGATAAAAATGTTTTTACATGATTATTTCTTTTAAAGGTGAATATAGTTTTCAAAAATGAGTTAATTTTTGCCCCAATGCCAGTATGATCTCTCTCACAGCAGTTTAAAATCATTTTAAGTATATTATTCTAGAGTTTTATATGATTTATTTTCATATTTTTCTGTAATTTTCTGTCTAAAGTAAAATTCTGAAAATATTATCAGTGACTTCAAAATATATTACAGCTATACTTTCCCTTTGTGTATACATTCAAAAACTATTATTTTACTCATATTTCAATATTTTGGATAAATATGTTACTGAGAGCTTTAGTTTTGTAACATGTTTAGTTATTTAAACATCTTTTCTTGAATAATTGTGAATGGTCTAAATGGCTCTAATATTCTTTAATTTACTTTTTCCTATTAGGTCAAGGATCACTTGAACATCAATTATAGAAACTAGCTATAAACATGAGCATGTAGACCAAATATATAATCTTTTGATAACACATTTTGTTACTTATTGTGAGCCTATTATTTAAAAAGACATCTGAAGTATGTACAATAAAAAGCCAGACTATTTGTGATCTTCAAAGATCACCAATTTAATTTGAAAAATTATTCTTTAGTGACCTTTACACTAATAGAAATATCCTTTAAATGTTGAATTTCCAAGACACTATAGCAAAAGTAAAACTTTGTGCAAATAAATTGAACAAAAATTCAGTCTATTTAAATGCATTAAACCGAAAGTATAATTGAACATATATTTCTTTAACTGGATTTAATATTTTTCTCAACAAAAATTAAGTGATTCTATCTTACATAAAAGTAAATTCTTCTTAAATCTCTTTAAAAGTAGTATCTGATTATGAAAAAGCCATATATTTTAATAATGTCATATTGACTATATGTAAATTCCCACTTCTACTTTAAAAAGACAGATATACATATTCTCTGTATTGCAGAAATTAGTAATCTATTTATGGATTTAACTTTTGCTTTTATTTACTTCATGTTCCCTTGGTGTATATATAGCCAATAAGATCATTAATCTCCATCCTAATGGTAGAATGAAATAGGAATTAGAATGTTTCAGAGAATTATGCTATGTCAACTGTACAAACATTTTGATATTTTGGGGATAAGGAGGGATGGGTTCTGAACGTAATGCTGCTTTATAAAGGAAAATTTATCAGTCATGTAATACTTTAATTATCCACATTACACTTTTCACAATTAACATGAATATTTAAAATATGGTCCAAGTTTAAATTTTATCATGGACAAGTGATGTTGTAGTGATTCAAAATTAAAAATTTGCCAAGAATAAATGGAGTCAGAGGAGTTCTTTTTTCTTCAGCTTAGTGAATTATATGAAAGTTTGACATTACTCAAATAAGGAAAAAACAAAAAGAAAAAAACTACAAGTCAGAAATATATCACATCAATCCATAAATTCAAGATGTACAAGAGCAAGTTAGAAATGAGTCTCATAATTCAATCCGAAATGTCATGATATTTTCAAATTGTAGAAACTGATCTCTGACAAGAGATATTTGACAAATTATGACAAGATGAGCATGCACTGCTGGTACTGGTGCCACTTGAGGCTTCTGCTATCACTTCTAGGCTACTCCTATCATTGGCAGTACTGACTCTTTGTCTTTTGGTTAGCAGATTCAATAGCTTTGTACAAACTGAGTAACCTTTTATCTTTCAAAATACATTATATCATGACCTTCAGAATTCCCACAAGTTGTGAGCCAAGCCTATATTGGGAAAATAGAACATCCGCTGAACTTAATACTGATGAGTCAATTGTGTTATAAGTAAATATTTCTAATATGCCATTTTTCTAAAATTATTTATTGTTAAACAATTTAATGTTGGATACATTTGGCAAAAATACAGCCGTGATCTAAACAAACTTTTCTAAAAGATCTTCCCTTTTTAGTTTGCTACTGAAATTCAGGTGTAAATAACATTCAATATGATTTAAGTTTTAGGTTGTCCTTATGGACTGAATTGGGCTGCCCCCACCAGTTTATATGTTGAAGTGCTAATCTCCAATATGACTGTCTTTGGATATAGGGACTTTGCAGATGTAATGAAGTTTAAATGACATCATAAGGATAGACTCTAATTCAATAGGACTAGTATTTTTATCAGAAGAGGAAGAGAAAACAGAGCTCTCTCTTTCTCTCCCCATGTGCACACAGATGAAAAGCTCTGCAAGAACACTGAAAGAAGGTGGTTGAATAGTTTCTCAAAGAATTATTCTAGGAGGAGAGGCAGCCCATAGGAAAAAAGTGCTCAAAAGCTGGCCCCAAAGTAACTCTCATCATTGGAAACCGATTGTGGTGTAGGACATTCCTAACGGTGCTCTCAAGAAGTATAAATTCTTTTAATTAAGTACAAATTAAACCATAGGCCAGCTAGTTCATCAGGAAGAACTAGGAAAAGAAATAATTAAGAAGAATGTTTCTAGGGTTAGAACAAACTACAAAAACTGGACTCAAAAACTATTCCTGACCAAATGTATTAATAATTGGATCAGATTGATGAGAAATATATATCAAAGGCACTGTGGAAAACTATACAATAATCCACCTTCAGTTAGTGAAGCATACTGAGCGTAATATCAAATGACACAGACAGTGTAACAAAGAGATCAAGGAAAGACAGTCATAGACAGCTCTGATGAAACTACTGCCACTTGGGGTAACTGCACACACCTAAATCTATACCTTCCAAAGAGTTACTTTAAAGACTGCACTCTTTACTAAATAGACTGTATTAACATGCCCTAGCCAAATTATGAAACACATAGAGAATCAAGCTAGAACAAGAGCAAAAAAATAAGCCCTGAAGGGCGAGGAAGGAATTTAGTATCTGTGGTTCCTGTAATATATTAGTTAATATATTTAGTTTTCAACAAATTATAGGACATGCAAATAAATAGGAACAAGTGTCCCACACAGGAAAAAGAAAATATTAGACAACAGAAACTGCCTGAGAGTGGAACTAGATGTTAGGTTTAACAAAGAATTCAAAGTAGTCATTATATAAATATGTCCAAAGTTCTAAAAGCAAATCATGATTAAAGAAGTAAAGTATGATGAAAATGTCACATCAAACAGAGAATACAAATATAGAGATGCTAAACAAAAGAACAAAATCAAAATTCTGAAGTAGAAAATTACAATAAATGGAATGAAAAATTAACTAGAAGTCTCAGTATAATAGATTTGAAATGACAGAAGAATGTATTAATACACTTTAAGATATATTAATAACGATTTTCCAACTGAAGAGCACAAAGGAAAAAAATTAAGAATGAAAAACTTTCTCAGAGACATTTTAGGTAATTTTAGCTTCACCAGTATGTACATAATAAGATATTAGAAGAAAAAGAGGAGACAGTGAAAGAGAAAGAAAAAATATTCTAGTGAATAATAGTTGAAAAAATTCTGTAAAACATTAATCTGCATAGTCAAATTTAATATAGTACATGTCAGATAAAAGCAAAGTGGTTCAAACCCAGACACATCATAGGAAACATGATGAAAATCTAAGACAGAGAAAATTTTGAAGCAATAAGGAAAAGTCTCTTAGTTTACAAGGAATTCTCCAATAAGATTAACAACTGAAGTATCATCAGAATTAATGGAGGCTAGAAGGCACTTGGATTACATATTCACAGTGCTGAAAGACAAGAACAGTCTATCAAGAATCTTATATACAACAAAAATATCTTCCTAAAATGAAGGCAAAATAAAGACATTCCAAAATAAATAAAAACAAATAAATAAAAAAGCAAATTTGCTGTTAGCAGTCCCATTTTACAAGACACATTAAAGAATGTTTTTTAGGCTAAAAGCAAGTAAACCTAGATGGAAATTCAAATCCAACAACCACAACCAAAAAGCCCAAGTAAAGGTAATTATGTAACTATAAATGATGGTATAAGTTCCTATTTTTATTTTCTGTTTCCTTAACTAACTTAAAAAGTAATTGTATAAAGCAACATGCATATGATTATATCATGGGGCTTATAATAAATACGATAGTCCCCTCTTACCTGCAGGGGATATGTTCCAAGACCCCCAGTGAAAGCCTGAAACCACAGATAGTACAAAATTCAATCTCTGTCAACCAGTGTATGTTTCTGTTCATTTCTTCCACCCACAAATTTAATGCCATTTCATCTTAACTAAGCACTCATCAGGCACTGTGGCTATAACTTTTGTAGTTTAAGATGCAATAGCAAAACAAGCATGGATTTCTCTTTCCTTCTTCACAATTTCATAGACAGTAGATTTGTTCTTTCTGTAGATCTTGGCAATCCTCAGCATGCTATTTTTTCTGTTCTCATTGAGTACTTTTAACTTTTCACTTAAAAGAAGCACTATATGGCTTCTCTTTGGCATATGAGAATTCCCAGCGTTACTACTCTTGTGATTTGGGATCTTTATTAGGTAAAATAGGAATTAGGAATTCCTTATTGTATTCCTAATATTCCTTATTAGGAAAATACAAGGGTTGGAATACCAGGACTTTAGATCTGATAACCAAGATGCTTACTAAGTGATCACAAGATGCAATTAATCTCATATAACTGAAACTCCAACAAATAAGGACAAAACAATGTGTAAATGTATAATAAATTGTAATTAATAGGGTTGATATAACAAACTCTATACATATGCATTTGTCTTTTTCTTTGCAGTTCTTAATGCACATAAATGTAGTGAAGTAGTGATTACAACATTGCTTTTTTTGGATTGTAAATAAATTTTACTTTTTTCTTGCATATTTTTTGAATAATATTCTCAATTATTTAATCTAAGATGGAATCTATCACCTATTGTTACATAATGATCAATATAAAAAGATTAATAGCCCAGAAACACACTGTTTCATACTGTGGAAAGCATTGTAATATATGATAAAGGAAGAATTTAAATTAGTAACAAAGGAAAGATTTATTAAATAAATATATTTGGTAAATTGATAGGTTGGAAAAAACAAAACAATATATCACTCTGATATAGCCAAGGAATTAAAATAAGTTGACCAACATGTAACAAATACACTTTCAATTTTATTACTATTTTTGCAGTTATTGCTTATAGCATAAATAATATAATTGGCATTTCCCTATTTAAAACTAAATACAAGCACACCAAACATTTGTGGATCAATGGAAAATGAGCAGTGATGGCCAGATTAATATGATCACTCACACCACTTGATGGCTATTATAGTGGAAAAAATTTTTGAACTAAATTACGTTTGTATCTATATAATCTAATATTTCACTTTACTAACAAGATTTTAAGAAGATAAATTTCTTGAATATGTGAAATTTTGCTTTTCAAGAAATCTATACTACAAAACCTGTACATAGGAAGAATTAAAATCATGTATAACTATTATAATGGTGAAAAATTGATAATTTGAATTAACTTAAGAAAACATAAAAATATAATTTCCAAATAATAAAACTAATTATATATAAATTCATGATATTCATTATCTTATTTAATTTGTATTAATTAAGCAAATGATAAAAAATGTAGTTAAAGTCCTTCTAGTCTGTGCCACTGAAACTCAGCTTTTCAAAAAGGAACAAAAATTGGCATTGGCATTGGCATTGGCAACTAATGAAGCTTACTTCAGGAACTACCTTACGGTTCATTTTAATATGCCTTTTGTCATTTGAAGCAGAAACAATCAGATAATTATTATTTTCTGAAAGTGGAACAGGATGTTAATGAGTTAAAAGATTTTTATGCTTAAGAAAGGATTGATGCATATCCTTAGATTATGGTTTCTAAACCTATCCTTTTTAATTGTATAAGGCCATCCTTCTGTGTATTGAAAATCAATTCAAAACATCGTTTTTTTCTACTCAACTCATTATCATTTGAACTCTTTTACTCCACAAAGAATTTAGAAGTCATCCTATTCAGAGTTGACTGCATTTCAGATTAATGAATATCTGTATATTATAAATAAAAGTAAGGGAAAGACTCAATCTTTGTAGAGTTTAGAACATATTTATAGTATAACAAATATGCTTCTTTGTGACCTCAATCTTTAAAAGAGGATCAGATTTTAAGTTTCCTGGATATACATAAGAAAGAAGGGTTGGGTAATAATTTTTAGAAGCATTGCATGCTCAAAAGATGGTCTGGGCCAAAGGTTTCAAAACTTGCTTTAATTTTTTTGCACATATTCGAGTAGATTGTAATCTCCTCTTTATCTGATCCTTCTTCTTACTATCTTTATACTAATAAGATAAACATTCCTTAGGTTAATGTTTTTTACTGCTTTACTAATCTATAGTAATAATACTGTCACACACCAACCAATAAAACCTTAGTCGTATACAATAATGAATATTTATTGTTGCTTATGATCATATGTGTCTTTTGATCTTGGCTGAGCTTGTCTAATCTCAGCTGAGTTCCCCCTCTGTGTCTATAGCTTTGGTTGGGACTAGTGTTCTGATTTGTCTCTTCTCCATCTGGTCTCTTATGGCCTTTAGACCAGCAGTAGCGTATTCTCATCACTGAGGCAAGAGTCCAAGGATAATTTTAAAAAGTGCACAAAGACCATGGAGTGCTAGGCTTGAGAATGTACACCATCACGTCTACTACATTCTATTGACCACAACAAATCATAAGGTAATTTAAAATTTAAGGACTCTGGAAATAAACTTTAACTCTTAATATGAGTTAAACTCATACTAACAATATGAGTTGCTGCAAAGTCACATTGTGAAGGCTGGGGTGGGAGTGAAGAAATGAACCTATTTCTTTAATAATTTTGCCACACTTCAATTATGGAACTATGATAATATAGATACCTGAATATTTTTTCTCGGAAGAATTATAGATAATCTCATCTATCAATACTAATTTTATTAAAACTATTAAAAATTACGTTGTGTCCATTATTATTGTTTGCATTTACTGGATGTGTGATGTGTAATAAACACTGTAAAACTGGATCAAATCTCTGCCTTTGGACTTAAAATGTATGTCATAAAATACAAATAAAGAATAAAAAAAGCAACCTCACAGCATTGTACTAAAAAGAAAAAGACAGATAAAACAGACAATATATTCTTACTGGCTTGTTTCTCTTGTTTTGAGAGTAGATAGCAACTAAAGGTATTTTGTTCGGAAAAAACAAGGAAAGGACAGAAGTGATTATCTTTAGAAAGCTAAGGTTATATTTAGGAATAACATATTTAGAAAAATGCTGATAGTATAAAATGAAAATTAATGCATGTTAAAAAGTTGTGTACAAAATGGAAGGAAGAATTAACAGTATGTGAAGAGAGATAAAACTGAAACAAAGTTCTCCAACCCTGTATTTTAACTTTAGGGTTTTTGTGTACTAACAATTTGAACTATATAAAAAATTAAAATGCCTGACTCTTTATTCAAGCCAATTAGAATTCAATTTCTGAATAAGAGCACAATGATCAATTTTTTATTGTATCAGCATAGATCAGCCAACTCACAATATTCCCCCAAGAGAAATATTTTTTATAAAAATGAAATAAGTATAATATAATTTTCCAACTTATAAATTTTTCCCATATGAAAACAAATATATCAAGTTCAATTTTGCCTTGCCTTTATCCCAAGTTCTCTCTGGCAAGAGGAAGTCATTATCCCTACAACATCAACTAAACAACTGGCAATCTTTCTCTTTAATTTTTCACTGCCATGTCAGAAGTTCATAAATAAGACACTATATTTCTTGATGTAGGTAAATTCTTTACAAATAAACAGAACGACGAACCAAAATATAATGCAATTTCTAAAGGAAATGAGCTGCTTCTATAAATCAGGAATTGACTTAATATTTTCTTAACTCATTTTGGAAATATTCTTTAGAGGACAGCAATAATAAAAGAGTCTTCATCTTGTGTTACTGTCATTTATATCTTTTGTCAGCACAGATTCCATTCACCTAAAACTGTTAGACTGCCAATTTTTTTTTCAATTTTGCATGTCAGCTGAATTAATCTTTGTGAGTGATTACAAAGTAAAATTACATCTTTTGCACCATTTTGAGTTTATGCATATTCCTTTTGAGGGAATATTTTGTGGTTCCAAACTTTAATAAATAAGTAAATGCAGTTTGCTTTGGGTATACGATTAAATAGCTGTACCTTATGCATAGCTTGTATTTTAAAATAAATAACATTTATTAATAATTTTCGAGGATAGTCTATTTATTTGAAAATACCCCACAACTTGCTGTGGTACTTAATCAAATTTAGATTTGCTAACAATTTCATATTTATTTTCAGAAAGAGGTGAACTACTTCTGCTTATGCTTTATTATAAGCCATTCCTTAAATTAAGGCTGTTATTTAATTAACTTCAAATCATTAAGAGGCTTTAGACTTTTTCAAATAATAGCTCATGATTAAAATCTATATATTATTCATATTTGAAAATAATTGAGCAAGTATAAACATTGATAAATTAGTATATTAAAAATAATTGAGATAAAATAGAAATTAATGGAAATATTTCTTATACTATATATAAATAAAACGATTGTTTTAATATTCAGTTATATTGTGTTATTTTATTATTTATAGTTCATAACTATTTCTCAATCTGAAGAGTAAAGAAATAAGTAATAATTAGTGACTATCATTAAATTAGGTAATAGTTTCAAACAATTATCTTTAAATAAAAAACAAGACTTAATTATTGTGAGTTTCCTATTTTTTAACCTATACATTAAGAAAGTTAAAGGAATAATTAAATACATTACTGTGTCTATATTGTCGTTAATTGTTCTTTATTCTGATTTAGATTTTTGGTGAAAGTGGTTAGTTATATCATTAGATTGTGAAGCTTGAATAATGAGTTGCAAGCAGAAACTGCTTCAATTATGAAAATTTTATTTTAATTAATTTATTTTTTTACAATGGGTTAATGTCACACAGTAAATATTGGAGTCACA
Source organism: Mirza zaza (assembly GCA_008750895.1). NCBI lineage: Eukaryota > Metazoa > Chordata > Mammalia > Primates > Cheirogaleidae > Mirza > Mirza zaza. The sequence goes on along the minus strand of VSMD01069721.1, from coordinate 79,705 downwards.
AGTTGGCATCAGATCTATGAACATAGGTATCTTTCAACACTGCAGAGACTGTACACACTTCCTTCCAATACTATAGGATCTTATCCTTCTTGCATCTCAAAAAACAAAAGGCAGTAGTCAATTAGAAAAGGAAAGAGAATGCTCTCTGTGTTGCTGGCTAGCTATATCACTTGGCACAATTATCTGGCATGGCAGATGTGCTGTTAGTCCATACAATAGCCTTAAAGGCTCAACATGATGTCACTCACCTTCTTTGGGCTATTCTTTTGTTGTTTGTTTCCAGCTTTATTGCTGTATAATTGACAAATAAACATCATATATATAAGGTGAATAATGTAATGATTTAACATACATCTATACTGTGAAATGATTACCAAAGTCAAGCTAATTAACACATACATCAACCCACATACTTATATTTTTTGTGTGCTGAAAGCACTTAATGTCTATTATCTTAAGCAAATCTCAAGTATATAACACAGTATTATCAATACTAACTATAGTCAGTATGCTGTACATTAGAAACCCAGGACTTATTCGCCTTACAAGTGAAAGTTTGTATGCTTTGCCTATCATCTCCCTATTCTTCCTAGCCATTCACTGGCAACCACCATTCTACTTTGCTTCTATGAGTTTGACTTTTTTAGATTCCACTTTAAAGTCCACATAAAAATGAAATCATAAAGTATTTGTCTTTCTATGCCTGGATTATTTCAACTAATAAAATGTCCTCCTGGTTCATTCATGTTGCCAAAAATGTCAGATTTTCTTTATTTTATGGCTGAATAATATTCATATATACATATATATATATGACATTTTCTTTATTTATCCATCTATTGACAGACAGAAAACACTTAGGTTGCTTCCATACTCCACATTCTGGCTATTGTGAATAATACTGCAATGAACATGGGAATTCAAGCATCTCTTCAAGATACCAACTTCATCACTTCTGGGTATATATACTCAGAAGTGGAATTGCTGGTTTGTATCATGTGGTAGTTCTATTTTTTAATTACTGGAGGAAACTCCATACTGTTTTCCATAATTGTTGTACCAATTTATATTCATATCAACAGTATACAGAGGTTTCTTTTTCTCTACAAATTTGTCAGCATTTGTAATCTCTAGTCTTTATAATACCCATAACATCGAGTGTGAGGTGATACCTCATTGTGGCTTTGATTTGCATTTCACTGGTGATAAATAATGTAGAATACTTTTTCCCATACCTGGTAGCCATACATATGTCTTTTTCTGGAAAAATGTCAATTCAAGTCTTTTGTCTATTTTTAAAAACTTGGGGTAAGGTTTTGTTTTTGTTTCAGTTTTTGCTATTGAGTTGAATTAGTTTCTTATAGATGTTGTATATTAACCCCTTAGCAGATCTATGATTTGCAAATATTTTCTCCCATTCTGCAGGTTCCCTTTTCATTTTGTTGATTGTTTCCTCTGCTGTTGATGGGGCAGCACTTGTTTGTTATCGTTTTTGTTGCTTGTGCTTTTGGTGTCATATCCAAAAGATCATTGACATGATCAATGTCAAGGAGATTTTTCCTTATGTTTTCTTATAGGAATTTTATGGTTTAATTTAGGTCTCTAATTGATTTAGAGTTAATTTTATAAATTTGTAAATGGTGTAAAACAGGGGTTTTATTTCATATGTTTTCATGTGGATATTCAGTTTTATCATAACTGTTTATTAGGGAGACTACCCTTTCCCCACTGTTTATTCTTGGCACCCTTGTCAAAGATTAGTGGACTGCTACACTCATGGGTTTATTTATGGACTCTTTATTCTATTTCATTGGTCTATGTGCCAGTACTATACTTTTTTGATTACTATTACTTTGTAATACACTTCTTAATTTATTTTTATGTCAGCATATTACGGGGATACAAATGTTTAGGTCACATATATTGCCTTTGCCCCACAAGAGTCAAAGCTTCACGCGTGTCCAAACCCCAGACAGTGTGTACCATACCCATTAGGTGTTAATATATCCATCCTCTCCTCCACCTTCCCATCTGCCTGACACCTGATGGATGTTACTACTATATGTATGCACTACTACTTATGTGCACATAAGTGTTGATCAGCTAATATCAATTTGATGGTGAGTACATTGGTGCTTGTTTTTCCATTCTTGTGATACTTAGTAGAAGGGGCCTTGGCTATATCCAGTATAATACAATGTAGTTTGAAATCAGAGAGTGTGATGTTTCCAGCTTTGCTCTTATTACTCAAGAATACTTAGGCTATTTGAGGTCTTTTCTGGTCCTATATAAATTTCAGAATTTTTATCTATTTTTGTAAAAAATGTTATAAGAGTTTTGCTAATGATTGCATCAAATCTGTAGATTGATTTGGGTATTCAATGGACATTTAAAAATATTAACTAATCCAATTTATGAACATGTAATATCTTTCCATATAATTTAAGTCTTTGATTTTTTTCATAACTATCTCATAGTTTTCTGTGTACAGATCTTTTGCCTATTTGGTTAAATTTATTTCTATTTTATTTCTTTTCATTTTATTGTAAAAATAATTGTTTCCTTACTTTTTTTCAAAATGTTTGTGACTACCATATAGAAATAAAACTGAGTTTTTCATGTTGATTTTGTATCTGGCAACTACACTGAATTGGTTTATTAGTTCCAACAGTTTTTTAATAGTGTCACCAGGGTTGTCTACACAGAAGATCATGTTATCTGCAAAAAATAAAAAAAAAAATGATACTTTAATTTTTTTCCTGTATGATATAGATGGCTTTTAGTTCTTTTTTTTTCCCCAATAAAATTCTTTAAATCAAGAGGCAGTGCTTAAATCAGAGTGAGCATTACCAGTATAAATGAGATGCAATTGATTCTAACCACCAGAGGAACAAATCAAAACCCATATTACCATGCACAGGCATGTTACCACAGAAAGGCAAACTGGACAGGCAAGGGAAGAGTGGTCAAACACCACACCATAATTTCAGATCTCCGAGCCCCACGCCAAGGTTCCGCCAAACCGTATGGCATCCAAGAGATGAGAGTTAGACGGGAAAAGCATATGGCTTGAGTCAGGGGAGGGCTGGGGAGGTATTATGCAAAAAATAGACTTGCTTTAACAGAAGAGGTCTGCTTCAGCATTAGTCTGTTGAGGCAAAATATGCTATTTGAAACAAACAAAAAGAAATGTCTTCAGCATAGGCTTTTAGTTTTTTATAATCCATTTTTCTTGCCTAACATCTCTGTCTAGGACTTCCATTACCATATTGAATACAAGTGGTAGGAGTGAGCACATTTGTCTTGTTCCTGATCTTAAAGAAAAAGATTTTAGTTTTTCACTTTTGAACATATTAGCTATGGGCTTGCCATATATGGCCTTTATTGTGTTGAGGTACATGTCTTCGATATAATTTGTTGAGACTTCTTATCAAGAAGAGATGTTGAATTTTATCAAATGATTTTCTGCATTTATTGAAATAATCTTATGATTTGCTGACTTTCTTTCTGTTAATGTGATGAATCATATTGTATATATTGAGCTATCTTTGCATTTTTTGGATGTCTCTCACTTGATTATGGTGTATTATTCCTCTTTTAGATACATAATATATGTACTAATTTTCAGGGTATTTCATGATATTGACACATTCAAATAATGTATAATGATCAAATTAGGGTAATTGGTATAGCCATCACCTCAAATGTTTATCTTTTCTTTATGCTGGGAACATTCAAATTCTTCTCCAGATATTTTAAAATATATAATAGATTATTGTTAACTATAGTCACTCTACTGGACTATAAAACACTAGATCTTATTCCTTCTATCTAACTCTTTTCTATAGCCATTAAACAGCCCCTCTGCCTCTCTTCCTCCTCCCTACGCAACCTTTCCTCTGGTAACCACCAATCTACCCACCATGTTCATGAGATCCATTTTTTTTAGCTCCCACATATGAGTGAGAATATGCAATAGATGTCTTTCCATGCCTGACTTATTTCACTTAACATAATGACCTCCAATCCCATCCATGTTGTGGCAAATGACAGTATTTCATTCTTTGTCATGGCTGAATAATATTCCATTGTGTATATACACCAATTTTTCTTTATCCATTTATCCACAGACAGATACTTGTGTTGATTCCATATTTTGGCTATTGTGAATAGTGCTCGAAAAAATATCAGAGTGCAGATATTAATGTCTTTTTGATATCGTGATTTACTTTCTTCTGCATATATTCAAAGCAGGTAGATTGCTGGTTCATATGGTGGTTGTATTTTTAGTTTTTATAGACGTCCCATACTATTTTCCATAATGGATGTATTATTATAATTTACATTTCCACCAACAGTGTATTAGGGTTCCCCTGTCTCCATATCCTCACCAGAATTCTGTATTGCCTTGTTGGATAAAATCCATTTTAACTGGGGTGAAATGATATTTTGGTACTTATATTTTTATCTTTATAAAGGTATTTTTGAATTAAAACAGTATTAGAAGACTCGAATTCTCAATCACTCCTACACTGTCTATATTTAGATATGCTCAAAATGATATAATTGACTTATCAGAGAGTTCTCTGACACATGAGGGGAGGTATCTCAAGAAACTGGACAGAATTTTAAATAAGAAGTAAAAATATGACAAATATATCTTTCATTCGACTTTGTAGATGTTAATAATTTATTTAGTTTTTTAAAATAGAACTTTGTTGAATAATTTAATAATGCAAGTACTTGTATCATGATTTGAAAAGTAATGTTTTAGAATTTAAGGAAAAAGAAATAAATTTAAATGAAGGTCTTTGTCATAGTTTTCATACTGGAAATGCAAAGGGTACTGAAACAGTACAGGCTAAGTTATTATATTGTGTTTCTTAGAGATGTGCACATAAATAGCTGAAAGCCTAGAGAAACCTTGTACATTTTATATTATTAAGTAATGGCTGGATAAAAAGTTACTAAAATAAATTATAGAAATGCCACTTTAAAATTATATAGTAAATTGTCAAATTAAAATTTATTTGTAAATAATACAGATGTAGTATGGTATTATATAGATGGTATTATAGATGGTATATAGATGCTATTAAAATATAGATGGTATTAATGTCTCATTTAAATTATTATAGTATGTGTTAATGGCAAAAAGCATTGGTAGGTAAAATTGCTGTCATTTTATCACAAATCAATATATTGACACCAAACTTTACTAGTTGTCCTCCTATTCTTTACTACCACAGGCTCTTAGGATGGAAAAAAAATGTCTTTTGTTTGCAGCCCAGCATGTAAGGAGCTTGAAAATCATCAATTCTGTCCTCACAACAGGAGAAAAGCTAAACGTATTGAAAATTAATAGGTTTTCTTCTATCCATCAGAGAATTGAGGTCAAAGGGCAAACTGCTGTTCCCAAAATTGTAGGGACACAGAAATATAGAGAATCACAACATACTACAGCAGAAGCCCGGAAGCAGAAACTTCCTTGGGAAATATTATCAGGTATATCATGCCCAGGTTCAAAAATTAATTACAAAGCATACTAAAAGACAAAAATAAAATACAGCTCAAAAAGACAGAGCAACTCTCAGACTCAATCTCAAATATGACAGATAATGCATTTATAAACTCTAGAATTTAAAACAACTATGATTAATATACTGAGTTCTAATGGAAAATAATGCAAATAATGCACTATATGCAAAAAAATAATATGGGTAGTTTAAGCAGAGAGATAGGAAACTCTAAGAATAAAACACAAATGCTATAATGTCTACATAAATCATCAAACTGATATTTTCCAAATGACCAATGCATTATGGTTGAAAGTAATGCATGAATATAAGACCAATTAAGATATAAGATAGAAGAATGATTTTTATTTTAACAGAGTATTCAAACATCATTAATAAGATTTAGATGCCACATTGTAACTACCCTATATGGAACAATAGCTTGTCAAGTATTGGTGTAGAATCAGTAAAGAATATCCACAATTATATAAAAAGATAATTAATACATTATACCCTTTTTCAACTGTATCTCTGTGAGACCAGAATTTCTCTAAAATTTTTAACCAGTATCACAAAATATTGCAAGCAAATGCAGATATGACAATCCAGCCTTGTTTTATTAAGCCATACATTAAAGGAATTTTCAAAAATATAAATCATTGCCATTCTTCTCACTAAATTTTATTTTATTTTGGAAAATATGGTCATTTTAAATTTGAAATTGTTATTTATATTAACAAAATTTGTTTGCTATATTTTCAATAAATGTATAATTAAGTGCCTTTAAAAATTTTACAGTTTTAATTACTAATATCCCATACAAACTGAAGCTGTTTGGATTTTTAAAATCATTTTAAGGGTGTGAAGTGATGATAAGACCAAAAATTTCAAGAATCACTGCTTTAACCAAATGGGTAAATTTTCCCATCAGCTAATAAAGACAGCAAAGAGAGGGTCATATTTGATGATTTAAACTCAACATTGAAAATAACATGTTTAAGTTTTGTTTTCACATATATCAAATATAATTTCCATTTTAATTTTCTGTTCTATTCATTTTTCTAATGATTACATATTTTACACCAATATGCAGTTTTATAAATTTAATTGATTATTTACTTAACTCTTTTTGTTGCTGGATATACAATAATGATTATTCTATTATCTGCTTTCAGCTATAATTAAAATGCAGTGGGAATACAACATGTACCTATAGGCATTGTCCTAAAGTAATATGTAAAGTGCTGTGACAATGATGACATCAAAGGATTATGAAATCATAGCAAAAGTTTGACTGTAATAATATCATTATATTATATCACATTGTATTACATGTAATATACAAAAGCAGCACAAGATAAAGATTAGCCTTGACCCTGAAGCCAAAATCCATGTATTATGTCCTGCCTCTGCCACCTACCATATGTGTGACTTTGGTTAAGTTTCTTACCTTTCTATGTCTCAGGTTCCTCATATATAAAATAAATAAAATGGTTAATAAAATAAATGGCTAATAAAATAAAATAAATGGTTAATAAAGTAAAATAAAAATAAATGGTTAATAAAGTAAAATAAAAAATAAAATAAATGGTTATTAAAAATAAAATAAATGGTTAAGAATATGCCTTATAGACCTTTTATGAGATAAAATGTAGCAATGTTAGTAATCACTTGGAATATCATCAATAAGATAAATTTAAGTTCTATTTAAATGTGTTAAATAATTTTAAGTTCTATCCAAATGTGTACTAAAAATATTCATGTTCCATTGGTAAAACAAAGGTAAAACAATTTGGTAAAATTGGTAAAACAAATTGGTTTTTCCATTGGTAAAACAAATTGTTTTACCATCCTTTCAACATCCTCCCAGAAACTTTGAAACTTTGTCTGGCCTTTTAACTAGGGAAGACCTGGCCCTGTGCATACCAAAGGAACATTCGAACTGGGCATTTTAAGCGAGATGCCCTTCCTTAGCTTTTTCAGAATAAAATCTAGATCCATTAAATGAGAAATACTAGTACAGTATTACGGTTATGAATTTATAGAGAATGTCTATTGCTTCTGATATAAAAGTTCAACCAATTTACATTTGAAAGGCATTTCATTTTTATTGACTCTTGCTCTTCTAAACAACTCTGACAGAAAATGCGCTATTGTAATCATTATTTTGTGATGTAGAAAATAGAAAAGTAATAATCTTTAACCCAGGGCAACTACAATATAGAATAGAATAATCATAAATTTTCTTTGGGGCAGGGATGGATATTTTCTAAAAATGTATATCATTTAACAATGAGTCGTACATTAAAGGGAGGTGAATAAATTTGACCATAGTATATTTTGTCTTACTCAAACTGAAAGAAGATGTTTGGATAACTAATCCATTATATATATATATATATATGTGTGTGTGTGTGTGTGTGTATCTATCTATCTATCTATCTCTATATATACACACAAAATGAGTGTTAACTCACTTTAAAACTATAATTATTTCAATATATGGGAATATCATGAAATGTCACAAAACTGTTGGTAAATGAATTATTTGGTAATTTGAATGTTTATTATTGGGTAATGATCTGAGTTGATCATTGGGATTATCTAAAACAGTACTTAAGTGGGTTTATTATATTTGCCTCACTTTATTACTAATGTTTGACATTTCTTAATAGTATGAGAAGTAGCAATTTATTTCATATTATTATTGTTAATTTTATAGCAGATGACTATAATCGTTTATTTCTTTGCATCTTGACAATGGTTTGACATACAATAGAAGATAATTACAATTCTGTTTATTCAAATCATTTGATAATCTATAATATGTTATAACCTTGGCATTATGATACCATTTACTGTTTTTAATATAACAACCTACTTTTTATTCTACAACATTTCTGTCAGTCTTTGAGATAATACCCAAATTTTTATGTATTTCTAGGACTTAGTTTTGATTTAAGTAAATAACTTATTTGAAGCCATCGGCAAACATTAATGAATAAACAAACAAATAAATAAAATATATTTAAGTATTCATTGTATGATTATATATTATCTTAAATTGCTTCAAATCATTTCTATATGTGACTCTTATCCCTTAACTACACACAATTTCTTGAAAGAAAGTTCATAATCTTTTGTATCATCAAAGGATAGAGTAGTCTAATTTCCTAGACAAAGAAATCATCATTTTTCTGCTTTATATGAAATATATTTCAAATGATTTCTCTGACTTAAGTCTTTCATTGTTCTGTCTTTCTTTTTTCTCCCCATATTCAGTCAGTATGATTTGGGTAAAATGCAAAACTATACATGTCATCCATTAGCTAAAAATCTAGTCCTTTTTGTATATGAGATTTTTAAAAAGTCAAAGAATGACAGAAGAAATTTTTCATGACCCAAAATTTTACATCTCTACCATCTTCTAGGATTGATACTTTTCTTTAAATGACTAATGTTTTCCTGAACACCCAGTCCATTCAGTAAATTAGAGAATTGCTCACTCCCATTAATTATCTTTTGCCACTGTTTTCCTGATATCAAAGAGAAGGATGATAATGTCCTTGTTGACATATAATTCAGTATCCAATTTTATAGCACTTACCACATGGCATTGTAATAGTGTGTATATATGTACTTATTTATATGCATATATGTAAATATATATGCAAATATCATATATGAATATAAAAAGGTGTATGTATATATATCTTTATGCATGTATATATGTAACATATAAATAACACAAACACATATGACTTGAAAATTATAAAATTTGAGCCCTTCAAAGCCAGAGATTTCTTCATTCATATCTGTATTTGTATCAATATTTCTAATTGTCTCATGGAATGTTTATTTATTTTCATGAAGTAGTATGCTAACTTCAAACTCACAAAATGTGTGATTCCTCATTCTTTATATTAATCACTTTACAAATATCCATTGCATGTATAATACATATCAGAAACTAAACTGATTTAAATGGATCATGGGATTTAAATGGGTCAAAGGCATATCCTATCTTTACTTTTGTGAATCTTACAGGTCCCAATGAGGGACTGCTATGCATTTTTAAAAAATAATAATAATATATATTCATATCCATATAGATAGATAAAGGGATAAATTTAATATTGTTTAATCTATCTGAAAGGAATACATACATATATATATATATTTGTGCGTGTGTGTGTGTGTGTGTATATATATATATATTCCAACTCTTGACTCTATACTTATTCCTTCTTTGCACTTTAAATTCCTGTCAACCTCTCTAGACTTTTAGAATATTAGCTCCTTATCAACAGTGTTAACAGTACTTCCCTGTCTACCAACCATTCTAATTTTTTAACGCTCCCTAACTTTCGATCCTTGGTAAGTATACAAAATCCTATAATTCTCAACTATTTTTCTCATTTTAAAATGGTTAAATGAACCTCAAAAACTGTATAGAACACAGATTACAGCTTTATGCATTACTCGAGCATGTCATTGATTCTAGAAATATCATTTTATTAATCATTGTTATTTTGAAACATTCTTGATGAGTGGCTCATACGTTCACTTCTCTCCCCATCTCGGAGCCATACCTAGGTATGGCCATAGGCATATTGAGGACAACCAGGAAGTCAACCTTCAATTGCCCTCATATTAGCCTCAAGAGCTGTCTTTAGTTATATATTTTTTTCTATCTCACTGAAGAATTGTAACTCCATTATTTTAACACTAAGCCTTCTAAAAACTAGTTCCTGTTTTCATCTTTCTTTGCTTCCATTTATCTATAATTGTTATCTGAATTATTAAATACCATTTCAATCTTCCTTTTAAAAACTTAGTGACTTAAAATTTGTCATCTTTCATTCAGAAGTATTTTTTAATTGAGCCAGGTGCTTCTTGTTGATTTAAGGTTAGTACAGTTTTATAATACTTACAAATTACTATTAAAATTAATGTAATTCAGTAGCAAAAAGAATCAGTTTTTACGGACAATAGAAGATAGAAACTGTTCAAAAAACGCTCTTCTTTTGTAACTAATTTAGAACTTTCGTGGTTGGTGTTGCAGGTAGAAAGCTTGCACGTGGAATGACCCAGATCTGACTACAGTACTCTACAGTGGCAACACAATGTACTTTTGAGTATTTTTCCTCTCATCGTAGTGAGCTAGGACCAGAAGTTTGTAAGTTGTAAGTTTGTAAGACCATTTGTCAATATCATAATTCAATTTCATCTTTAGCTGATTTTGAAGAGGTAAAAACAAAAATTCTTATAATTGATAAGTTGGGTGCTTATGTCAGACATCTCATAATTCAGAGTGAGAGAGGAAATCCAAACTAAAAATAAAAGCAATGATTTTTTTCCCCAGTGATGAGTTCTAAAAACATGCCAGGGACATAAGAGAGAAGATGAGTTTAGTGTTTCATGTTTAGAGGACAGCATATCCATTCTAATAACTGTGGCTTTTACTTGGTTAATAAGGTCATTGTATTGTATATTAAAATTTTGCTAAGAGATGGATTTTAGGTGCACTTACTACACAAAAAAAGTAACTGGAAGGTTATGGATATGTTAAATTGTTAACCTGTACTAATCATTTCACTATGGCTATGTATCTCAAAACATCACGTTGTACACCTTAAATTTAGGCAATAAAAAGACTGTCACTATTATGGTTATTGAATCACTACACATTTATTCACATCTTCTTGGCTTTAAATTTTATACTTATTTCTTGAAAAGTAGACAAACACATTCTAAGGAATAATTTCTCTAGTAATGAAAAATCACAGTATATAAAATTTCTGTGTCAGCTAAAGTATTTTCCAGACTGGTTGGACATTTAGATCTATGACATCATAGTTTGGTTCTAAATATGTCAGGAAATACATTTTTTTCTTAAAAAAAAGATAAAATTTTAGTATTATAGATATGATGTTATGGAGAGAATACAGTAATAAGAAAACATTTATTCTCTTCAAATATGTAGAATGATTCCCTTTAAACTTATATTATCACTAGGAATGACCTTTCCAACTAAAAGAAATAAATATACACATTTATTATAAAATGTCTATACATATTTATATCTCTGTGTCTATGTATTTTTTCACTTTGTTATAGGGTGAGATCAGAGATGTTTTTTCTCAAAACCTCCAGAAAACAGAAAAGAACTTTGTGCAAAAGTCCCTTTTTTGTTTTTTTTCTCCCACCCTATGTCCTCCACTATATACTTAAGAACAGTGAACTGTAGCCCTGAAAACTATATTTCCCAGATGCACTTCTAGACTGCCAGTTAAATTCAGACAGTGAGAGTTGCTTGCTGGAGTTGAGAAGTCCTTGGGAAGGACCATTAAGTGCTCTATATCTGCATCTGGCTTTTGTCAGTGCTTCATCAGCAACAAAAGGGAGCAGCACAGAACCCTTCCTGGATCCAGGCATCAGAGCTCTGAAGCTTCTTGGTGGCCACTGCCCTCCCCCCACCCCAATAATCTGTTTTCTGTCCTTATGATTTTTCCATTTTTTAAGAATAACATAAATGAAATCTATAGCATGAAACTTTTTATGTCTGGCTTCTTTCACATATCTGGATGCATTTGAAATTCTTACATGTTGTATCTACCAACAGTTTGTGGGGTTTTTGTTTTTTGTTTGTTTGTTTTTACCTCTTTGTGGCTGAGTTCTATTTCAACGTCTAGATGCAAAACGATTTTGTTTATTCATTCAGAAGCTGAAAGATATTTGGATCATTTCTAGTTTTAGACAACTATGACTAAAGCTACTATTAACATTCATATACATATTTTTATGTGAATATGCATTTTCATTATCCTCAGGTAAATACACAGGAGGAGGATCACTGGGTCATATGGTAAGTGTGTGATGAATTATAAAATGAAATGCTAGCTGTTTACCAAAGTGGCCATACCGTTTTGCAGCCCAGAAATAATGCATGTAGATTACAGTTGTTTCTTAACCCTCACCAGAACATTAACTAATTTTTTAAGCATTAAAATAGTTTGAAAAGGCCTAAAAGCCATTATAAAATAAACAAATTAATTGAAATAAAAATATATTTTAATTTCATTCCTAAATAATCTTTATTACTTACTAATGTGATATGGCTATTTATGGAGCACTGCACAGCTTCTTAAACCTTAGAATGAAATCAGATACTATCAGGTCCATTTTCTGTTTCACTGTAGATTTAGACTCTGCTCAGGTTTACATACAATGCATTTTAGTATTATTTGTATCAATGAATTGTGTATTGCTATGAAGTTTTTCCCCTCTCTCCAATGTGCCTTGCACAATGCTTGAGGCCGGTACCTGCAGTTGGTTATTTATTACCAGGGAGGGCTTCTGCCTCTGCTTCCCTTTTAGTCTGTGATCTGTGCTCCATCATTTCATTATAGTATGTTTTAATTTTCCTAAATTCTTTGGCAAAAAATTGCAATGGTTTATCTAGGAAGTTTGAGTTTGAAAATGAAAAGATATGTGCTTAATTGACAGAAACGTGAAGGCTAAGTCAGTTCCTTTGTAACAAACAACAAAATAACAACCCCCTTATATTATTAAGCCCAGAAAAATTGATGTCTAAATATTTCAAACCCAATGTTGTGTAGTTACACAGATAATTTAAGATCGAAAATGTATTTTTAAAATGGCAATTCCCCCAAGACAGCCAATCTTGTACATATGAATGTTTATGCTAAGGTAAATATCAACTGTTTGGGTATTAATATATCATACACATATTTTCATCACAAGTTATCAAATTGACAAATGGAATTTTAAAATTTCTGTATTTTATGACCAAATAATATTAATTTGAATTGATTAAAGTTAGAAAATTAAAAAGGAAGCCTATAATTTTTTTTTGTTCTAATCTCTCTGTTCTCTTTAACTTTCACCCTAGAAAAATTACATAGAGCTTTCATGATGATTAAATAACTTCTTTATCAAAGTGCTTAAAGAATATCTTGTATATGGCAGCTATTAGCAATTTAGTGTATTAATATTCTAGTAAACAATTTTAATGGTTTTTCATTACCTGTAAGACAAATTTCAGATATCGTTAGAAATAATAATTTTTCAAGATCTAACCTCAATTAACCTTTTCAAACTTCTTTGTGCAAGTACATACCAAACTGAATTATTCCTAGTCTCTGAGTATTCATTGTGTCTTCTTGAATTCTTATATTTGACATGCCCTTCATTTTGAATCTTTTCAAATTTAAATCTAAAAGCCTTAGGTTAAATGTCATTTTCTGTAAAAGGTGAATGCTAATATAATCTCACATTTACAACCCATCTCTCTATCTGATTTATTACAGCATTTTGTCTGCACATTTGTACAGTCTGTAACAAAATATGTACCTTTTGTGTCTTTGTACTATTTTGTGCTTTGAAATTTATATTATAGTTAGAATTTAAAATATGCCTCTTTTGAGAACTTAAGAATTTACTAAAATAAGCCAGTAAATATGTTTTTTAAATAGATTCATCAGTCAGTGTATGAATAACTGTAAGTTAAGGAGATAGCTAACTGTATGTTATTGTTCATTACCAATTAATTGCCCCTGGCCAGGATATAACTCTAGTGACTTCTATCTATTAAAATATTGGACTATCATCAATGTGCACTAGCATCATTTAATTGATAATTTAAATAATTTTTAAATGTACAAATAATTATTTTCCATTAAAATATAAGTAAAAATAACAGAAAAATCTTAAAATTTTAAAATAAAATTTAAAAATTATATAAAATTAAAATAAAAGGTTGCTGAAATAATTGATGGTCTCTGGTGGGAAAAGGCGAGGCTAATGAGTTAGGAAACTATTGGAGTTCAAACAATGCATTAGTCTTTGAAGCACAGAGAGCCTGGGAAGCTAAAAGAGGGCAAGAGGATGATCTCCTCAGCCACACTAAATACTCACACATTCAAGGATTTTGGAAATGGCCACAACACCAAGCCGTGACATAATCTTTAGGAAAACTCTTTTTGAGACATCCATTGCATATCCCTATCATGTACTTTCCAACTATAATCTTCTAACTGTAAGCTACTGTCGTTCCATATCCATTCTGATGAAAAGAAATCCTAATATTGTACTTTAATAGTGTAGTGGTAGTGTGAGGGATGGAATCCTCATTGAACCCTTTTATGTGAAATCAGCAAAATATATAAGTAAATTTGCAATGGTTACAATATCACCTGTGTGCATGTATGTATATGGGTGTGTATACACACATACAGTCATGTGTTACTTAGCAACAGAAATAGGTCCTAAGAAATGCATCGTTTGGTAATTTGATGATTGTGTGAATGTTACAGAGTTCACTTACACAAACCTAGATGGTATATATATTATTTATATATATATATGTGTGTGTGTGTATATATATATATATATCTCCACATGTCCAAGAACCATTACTGAATATCAGTCAGTTCCCTATTTGATCTACAATGCCACCATCAAGTGTCATATATAAGGTTTCCATATATGTTCCCTTATAATCTTACGGGACCAACGCTGTATATGTAGTGCATCATTGACTAAAATGTCATTATGCAGTGCATGACTGGATATACATATCTATATATATTCATATACATATCTATATATGTACACATGCACACAAATGCATAAATAAACTGTGTGTGTTTGTCCTGATTAGTTTGTCCTTATAGCATATATGTTATAGGATAGGTTTAATGAGATAGAACTGTAGACTGTAATTATTCTTTAAATGATTATTTAGAAAGATTTATTTGGATACAGAAAATCAAAATCTGGCAGAGTAGGGGGAAAAAAGCTATTTAAGGATCTGAATTTAGCTATAGTCAGGCTCCACAGGGAATTTTAGACCTCCAATTTTACCATACAGTTTGTTCCTTGTTGATGCAAGGAGACAACAATTGCCCTGCCCAGGGAGTTATTGTCCATTCAGTTTCTCATGAGTGTGGAAAGGAAGCCATCTTGACAGGGCAGCTTCCAGGCTGAGGACTGAGGACACTTCTTCAGCGAAGGCAGCTGTGTGCCTTCCAGAGCTGACATTTACAGAATCTGGGAAATGGGTATGCTGAACTGATGAATGAAAGCAGAAAATTCTTGGCCTTTTTTCTCTTTTGAATTTATGTTAGAATTCGCTGCTGGTATTTTCATTACAATTACATTGAATACATAGCTTAATTTAAGTATGGCTGAAATATTGATATTAAAGAATTACCTTGTGCATGCACATTGTATTTAACTATTTTTCCAATAAAGATTTATGATGTTTCCTCAAAGGTCTTGGACAACTTTTGTTAAATTTATTGATTTTTTTTCTCCTTTGGTAATCCATTAATTTTACATTGTTGCACAACTGAAAGGAGTCTTAAGACTACAGAGCATACAGATCCTGTAAAGGAAAAGGGCATGGTACAGCAGCAGAAAGTACAGGCAAGAATTGGAATCCCAAGAGATTTCCTGGAAAATTTCACACAAAGGCTCTTTTCTAAGTCATACAGGATGAGTTTTGCTTCCCTATTGTGAATCATTAAGAAGTATCTGGTCCGAGACTTTTCTTATTAGAAAAGTCTAATAAGACTTTTATTGCTGCTTCAATTTCAGTACTTGATATTGGTATGTTCAGGAATTCTATTTCTTCCTGATTGAGCCTAGGGAGGCTGTGTGTTTATAAGAACTTGTCCATTTCCTCTACATTTTCAAGTTCATATGCACAGAGGTTTTTACAGTTTTCATAGATGATACTTTGTATTTCCATGGTATCAGTTGTAATTTCTCCATTTTCATTCCTCATTCTCATTCAAAAATCAACTCGCGGAGGATAACAGTCTTAAATATAAGGCATGAAACTATAACAATTCTAGAAGAAAATGTTGGAAAATCTCATATAGACATTGGCCTTGGCAACGAATTTATGAAGACCACAAAAGCAATCACAGCAACAAAAAAAATAAAGAAATGGGACCTGATAAAATTAAAAAGCTTCTGCACAGCCAAGAAAACTATCATTAGAGCAAATAGACAGAATGGGAGAAAATATTTGCATGCTACACATCTGATAAAGGGCTAATAATAGAATCTATATAGAACTCAAGAAAATAAGCAAGTACAAATCAACCCCATTAAAAAGTGGGAAAAGGATATGAACAGAAACTTTTCAAAAGATAATAGATTAATGGCCAACAAACATGTGAAAAAATCCTCAACATCTCTAATCATCGAGGAAATGCAAATCAAAACCACAATGAGATATCACTTAACTCCAGTAAGAATGAATGGCTTTTATCAAAAAGTTCCAAAACAATAAATATTGGTGTGGATGTGGAGAGAGAAACACTCCTACACTGCTGGTAGGACTGCAAACTAGCACAACCTCTTCAGAAGGTAATATGGAGATAACTCAAAGAGCTACAAGTATAATTACCAATTGATCCAGCAATCTCATTACTTGGCAACACACAAAGGAAAAAAAGACATTCTATAAAAAAGACATCTGCACTAGAATTTTTATAGCAGCACAAGTCACAATTGCAAAGATGTGGAAACAACCCATGTGCCATCAATACATGAGTGGACTAATAAAATGTGGTATATGTATACCATGGAGTTCTACTCAGCCACAAAAAAACAATGGTGATCTAACATCCCTTGTATTATCCTGGATAGAGCTGGAGCCCATTCTACTAAGTGAAGTAACAAAAGAATGGAAAAACAAGCACTACATGTACTCACCATCAAATTGGTATTAACCTAGCAATGTTTGTGTGAACATATAGTAGTAACATTCACTGGGTGTTGGGCAGGTGGGAGAGTCAATAAGGGGATGGGTATATTCACACCTAATGGATGTGTTGGGCATCATCTGGGGGATGGACACACTTGAAGTTCTGACTTGAGTGAGGCAAAGATAATATATGTAACCTAAATATTTGTACTTCCATAACATGATGAAATAAAAAATAATAATAATAAAAATGAAGCATCTGGTTTTAGGATAGTTTGTGTGATGGTACACTGTGGAATCTTTTATGTTCCACTACTCATATGCCATGGCAGACTACACAATCATCTAAAGGAAGTGTAAGATCACTAAATATTATAAACACACTGCCCATGGGTGCCATCAAAGGAATTTCAAACTTTAAATAGAACATGATAAATCACTAGCCTACGTTGGTTTAGTTTGGCCATAGGTAATTACTGGACTTCCAGGCATCCCTGAAGACAAGATCCATCCCAGTCCATTGTTAAGTTAACTTTTATTAAAATAGGACACCCTCCTAACTCTTGTTTGATTTTAAATCACCCAAAAGCATTCTGTTTTCTGCATCTTTTACACCATTTATAGTAAAGAAAAAAAAACACAATACCAAAATACTAATTACCTTTATGATCCAGTCTGATTTAGGAACAACTTTACAGAAATATTTGAGTTTACTATATAATCCAGCACAGATGTGTTCATAATCAGTTATCAAACTTGACAACTCTAAAAGAGATAAAGAGGTGATACTTCCTTCATTACAAAAAGTTAAACTTTTATAAAATGCATCAATAAATTGATTCACTATAACAATTAACTGTTCACAAAATCTTCTTTCTCTGACTAATTATCTTTTATCAAGAGAACATCTTCTGGGGTTTTAAATTCAAGTCAACTGATCATTGATATCAGCATTATAGAATTTTTTTATTAAAATTAATCAAATTAATTTTAGCTATTGAACAGATATTGTACCAAATAGCAGATGTGTTGTGAGTTAGACTAAGATCATTATGAAATCACTCAAATGAAATTACATTAATATTTCCTTGGCCTTCTCAACAAAGCAGTGCCTGTCCATATAACAAATGTTATTGACTTATATCTAGTGGTTTGTATGAATGGCTAAATCTCAGGTAATTCTTAATTCTATGTATCTTGTTGGAACATTTGTATTAGTTTTCTATTTTTGATTAAAAATAAAATTATCACACAGTAGCTTAAAACAATACAAATCTATCCTCTTAAAATTCTGTCTGGCACAAGTTTAACTGGGCTTGTTGGGAGATCTGTGTGCCTTGAAGGAAGCTCTGTGAGACCTTCCCTTGCTGATTTTGGTTAACCGGCAGAATTAAGCTCTTTTTGGTTGTAAGACTAAGATCCTGATTTTTTGTTGACTGTCAGCTGAGGGCCAATTCCACTTCCAGAGTCCATTCACATTCCTTGGCTCCTGGTCATCTCCCAGCTTTAAAGTCAATAACGGCAGGTTATGTCTCTCTCATACTTCAGATTTCTTCAGTCTCTTCTCTCTCTGATCCTGCCAGAAAAAAATTCTTTACTTTTAAAGACTAGATTGATTTCAGGGAATCCAGAGTAATAGCAACATCTCAAATTCTGTAGCCCTTATCACTTCTGCAAAATCCCTTTTTCCATGTAAGAAAACATATTCACAAGTCCCAAGGATTGGGAGGGACCATTATTCTGTTGACTGTAACTCTGTTTCACATTACAAGATTATGCTGATAAGGATTTCCAATAAAACTTTTCTTTAAATAATTTCTATTTTTCCCTTACTTGTAAAATTTGAGTCAAGTTGAACAGATTCCCATTCCTAGTGACTGCATTATTGCATACATTTGCTTTTTGTTTATATATAGGAATCTGGCAGTCAAAGAGCACCTATGCAAATTACATTACACATTTATGAATTCCTTGAAGCTATGGGATTGTAAATATAACATGAGTTTATTTCTTGTGTTTACACTGCCAAGATCTGAGGCAGTTGTCCTTGAGATATCTCTGTGTGTATCTAAGGAGCTTGCTCAACAAATCCTCTTGGAGCAGAGTACACGTTCTCGCCTATCTTTGTTCCCTAGTGTATTGTGTAAATATCTTTTGAGCTTGTCATTTGCATTTCTAAAGCTGTCATATCTGTCCAAGCTTTTGCTTTCCTTTCCCCTTCTCCTAAATTAACATCTCTTCTTAGTTTCCAATGTAGGATGATAGTTAATATGGATCTTCTTGTTAAAAGTAATTTCTGCTTGTGCTAAGACCCCTACACTTATGTTAATTATATCAGTGGTTATTTTAGAATGTTTTGGCTAATATTTGTTTATCCACCAAACATACTGTCCTTTGTGTACATTCATTGAGCAATAATTATATCTTACTTTTAAAAGGAGTATCTGTAATATATAACTAAGATATATCATTCTATTGATCTCAACCTCTCATAATTTACCAAGATTGTGTTAGATTTTCATTTTTGTATTATTAATTTACCGGCTCCCTTTCAATCAGCAATTACTTTCTCCTCCTTCAATTTTTCAAAAATTTTAACCCAGATCCTGCACCTAAGAGTAAGGCTATGAGTGCAGCTGGCAGGTTTACCAATAGACCTGTGTGAAATTTGCCAATACCAGGATGAAATCACTTTTGTCAGAACCAAATAAGTTGGAGCCAGGAAAGCATAAAGGAGGAGAGTTCATGCTTGTGTGTCTAAAGCAAGGACTATCTCAAATACTTTCTAAAATAACCCCACATGAAGTTTCTTCTTTAAGCCTGCAGCAATTCAGATAAGACGCTCTTGAAAGACTACTTGTTCTGTAACAGAATCTCTACCAATGGACTGACCACAACTCAAGCTTTGAACCTCTGGAACCAATCAACTTTGTTTCCGAGTAGTTTACATGATCTTCTTTTTGCCAATAAAAGCTTCCGTTTACCCTCCCCTGTTCAGATGCACCTGTGGTTTACCATAGCAGTGCTTTCCAAATTATAATCCTTTTTGTTTACTCCCAAATAAAATCATTATATTAGGCAATATTTTCTCTTATTTTTTCTTTAGGTTGATACCTGACAGCAGTGTGAGTCTGCCCAATGCCTCCACTTCATCCTTTGCCAGCCACAAAGGCTAAATTAGAAAACCATAAGCTTGTAAAACAGTTATCCACTGGGCAGGATAGAGGCAAACATTTCTAATCCAAGTTTATACAAATGAAAAATAAAACAGCATACCTCATCATTCCTTTAGGAATTCAGAATAATACAACTACTCTTAAATATCTGTGGTGAATTGACTCAAGGACCTACACAGTTACCAAAATCCATGGATGCTCAAGTCACTTAAATAAAGTAGCGCAGTATTTGCATGCAACCTATGCACATCTTCCTGTATACTTTAAATCATCTCTAGGTTCTTTATAATACCTAGAACAATGCCAAAGCTATGTAAAATAGTTGTTACATTGTATTGTGTGTGTGTGTGTGTGTGTATATAGTATATATATATTTATTGTTGTACTATTATTTTGCGTTTTTTTCTTTCTTCAAATGGTTTTGATCTGTGGTTGGTTGAATGAATCTAAGGATGCTGAATGCAGAATCGAAGGGCTGACTGCATTGACAGATATTGTTATGGTGTCATGATAGTGATTGACCTTTTCTTTCTAAATTACAAATGCAATCCAAGTCCTGCCACCAAAGGATCAAGCAGAAAAAAAATAGATGTAGGGAAGAAATTTATATAAGTTCCTCTGTCATCCTCCACCAGAGGTGGGGAGTCTGCAGCCTTAAGGACACATGTGGCATTCTAGATCCTTAAGTGTGGCCTTTAAAATGTTCCTCACCTTTGTGGGACCCTCCACTCTACTTTCTCCACAATATCTTAACAATCTATCCAAAGCTGATCACTTTTCCCTACGGCATATATTAAGTCTTCACACTCATTTATTTAAATATGCAAAGCAAGACATCCCTTCATTTTTAAAGTTACTGCTTCTCTCTCCCCACCTTCATCTAATAAGTGGTTGTTACAATTGCCTATGCCAATAATCAATTAGTGCACTACTTCACGGTATTTAGTTCGTGGTAAATGATGCTTCTCAGTCCATTGGTGCACTGCATTTGTTATAAAATGAGTTTGTTTATCATATGATATACGATTAAAATGAAATATGTCTACTCTAGATGTATATTTCTGTTGAAAGCATTTGTTTCAGTTATTGGATATACAAATAAAAATCCAGAATGAATATCTATCCCACTCAAGATCCACTTGTAATCACGTGGAACCATCATGGGTAATAAGCCAATGTAATCCAGCTACCAGATTGAGGTGGTCCCAACTGCTGTGGTAGACAGCCTATGGTGGCATTTATTCTCTAATTTTTTTAAATTGACAATAGAGATGTTAGTCACATGTTAAGCATCTATGATGATGGGATACATGCTTATTTGTTTGTTTTTTCCTGCTTATTGTTACATTGCTTGAATGCCTCCATGACTATGTTTACTCACCCCATGCACTCAAGAGGGCACATTCTCATGAGGGCTCCAGTCATATTCATAATTCGAAATACTGTTCTTTTGATACATGCATGCTCCACTTTTATTTTCTCCCCTCACTCTGCTTTTATTTTCTCTCTTTCCTCAAAATACATAGATTTTCATAACATAATGTTCTATATTAGTGTTGCCTTTTTCTGCCAGTTACCTAAGATCTATTTTTCAGACAATATTGTCGGTCCATTGTTTACTTGAAAAATCTGTAAAAATTTATATCATTATTGTTACTATCTAGTTTCTACAGTGCCAGAAGGAACACATATTTTAAATCTTCCCATCGAGCAGGTTTATCTTTTTCCAAATTGAGCCAAAGAGCAATCATCACCCAGTCAAATGTAGCTGCTTTTTAGACATCATGCTGGCCTTCCACTCTTCAGTTACTATGTGCAAAGTATGCTGCTCATTTAGTATTCTCCAATAACTGATTCTATAAAGACTCCCATTCACCTATAGAATATAATGTAAAACCAAAAGGAATGTGTCATCTGCCTGTTTGCAGGTGACAGATACTCATAATAAGTCCACACCATTTCCATTTAATGAGTGAACTCTTCTGAGCATTTCCTACCTGGAAGAATGATATTCTGACATAACCAGAACATGACTATTTCAGGTCTCAAAATTTTTTATTTCTCCTGTAATACTGTATAAGTAATTTCAGCTAAGAGTAGTAACAGCCAAAAATTCTCCTTCAAAATATATCTAAATTTTCACTTGGAACCATTTTTACTTTGCTTTGTATTTTATTGGTTTAAGCAACTATCCTCTAGAAGTCTTATGATTAATAAGCATTTGTAATTCAGCCTTAGCTGTGTCTTCAGATTGAAATATGAACATTGTATCATAAGAATAATGAATAAGTTCTTTTCCATGGAATCAAATCTAAGTGTGTTCTTACCAGATTGTGACAATAAGCTATAAAATTTAAATATCCTTGTGAAAAAAGCAGTAACTCTGTGTCGAAGCCCAACCTATGTGAATGTAAATTGGCTTTGGTGTCATTTCAAAATAGAAGGGAAAGGAAAGCATTACAAATATTATTCAAATAATACTAGTCTCCCTTAGATGGTTACACAGCCTAAATTGTTAATACCATATAGGGCACAAGGGATTATATGAGTAAGTATCATTTTATTAAGATCCTTATAACCTAGAGCCTAGCTGGAAAATCCATCAGCTTTTCTCCCAGACCATGTAGAGTACTTAACTAGGAATTTTGTGGAAACTTGTACACGTGGCTAAAAAATCATTAATACTAGAATTTCTTACTGCTTTCCAACTTTCCTGTGTATTTTTAAATTAACAAGTTGATTTGCCTTAGATAATTTTATTATTTCACATAGCAAGTTAAAGCAGCAATGAGAATAGATGAGAATAGATGCATGCAATCTATTCCTCCATAATTTGAGTAAGAGAAATGCCCTGTATTCAGACATCACATCCATTCCAATAATACATTTGAATAAGGGTAAGGAAAGAACCACAACTGCCTTGCTGAATACTCCTATGTTTTGATAGTCTATTGATTTTTTTTCTTCTGGCTTATATAATCTTTTGCTGATCATTATCACACTATGGACCATATTCCAGTAAAAACAGGTATTATCTGCCTAACTCCTTTTTCATGTTATGTTCTTTCCATTTACAAGCTAAAACATCATTCATATCCTGGGAGTTCTAACAGCCTTGAAATGTGCCTCATTCGTTTTCACTTTTGCTAAAACAAGCAAAAACATCTTGGTTGACTTATATTCCATATGATTTTCTTTTTGGTCCACTTATTGATTTTTACCTACCTTTGATCTGCCAAGACCAGGTCTCCTTAGTATGTTTTTATTCCCCTTAATGATTAGGGCACTTACTACCTCATCCCAGGCATGACCAGGAATTCAACTTGGCAACAATGATTCCTCACCTGACCCCTTTCCTCATCTTTCTTTTATCCAAATGGAGTCTAAGACATTTTTCACATTATACAGACGGAAATCAGTTTAAAAACACTGCAAACTATATCGATCACATTTATTTTATAGGCTGTATAGTTGACAAGACTCTGCAGAATATATGTGATCATGCATTTAATAAAGGGACCTTGGCTGGGCACGGTGGCTCACACGTGTAATGCCAGCACTTTAGAAGGATGTTTCACTTGAGGCCAGGAGTTTGAGACTAGTCTGGACAACAGAGTGAGACTTCACCTTTATAAAACCTAAAAAAGTTAGCCAGTATCCTAGTGTGGTGGTATACACCTTTAGTCCCAGATACTCAGGAGGTTGAGGCAGGAGGATCACTTGAGCCCAGGAATTTGAGGTTACAGTGAGCTATGATTGCACCATTGGACTGCAGCTTGGGTAATAGAGTGAAATCCTGTCTCTAAAATAAATAAATAAATAAAATAAGTGATCTTAAGTAGGTTTCTTATAGTTTTATTATAATTCTTTTCTTAAAATATTTATTCCTATCAGTTGGTTGCTGTTATATGAGAGTGGAATTGAATTATGTCTGTTGATCTTATATCCAGCAGCTTTGTTGAAATATTATTAATTCAAATAATTTCTTTGATAATTCTCCAGAGTTTCCTATGTAGATAATCATATTGTCTACAAATAATGTGATTCTTTGCACTTTCTAAAGTCGATATCTTAATATATTGCCTTTGAACAACGGGATATTACTAGACAGACATTATTTTAGCCTGCAGTATGGTTTCTTTTTTGTCATTTTAAATAGCATCATTTACTTTTACACTATTAAGTATGATTTGAGTTTTGATGGATAAATATCTGTTTCTGTAGAATGTGAAGAAAATTTCCTTTTGTATCTGATATGATGAGTTTTTATGTTTCATTCCTAATAATAAGTGAACATAAAAATTTATTAGAAATCTTTGTCATGCAATGGGCTTGGGTAAATTTTTTAAAATCTCATTTTTGAAGGCTGGAACTTGTGGGCAGTCACGTCAGCAGGAAGAGTTCAGAAGGATATAAAAATGCAATGATTCTCTATATGTTTTATGTAAATTATATTTAAAATTTTATACATATGTTCATATGATGTACAATTATTTTTAGGAATATCTATTCTATACTTGTGAAAAATAAAAAAAAAACTCTGAGTGTTATATAGACCATATCCTCTATCGTATGTATATGTAGTTGTATAGGTCAATGAGGATAAATAGCAAGTTGAGAGAATTACACACCAGACTATTAACCTTGGCTGACTTGGCAATATTGGCATAGGGCATGCAGCATAAGATAAGAGACAGAAAAATAAATTTTATTTGCACATCATTCTATTGTTTCTCTTGTTCCAAAAGCATATATCACATTTATACTATAATTTAAATGAAAAATAGAAAAAAATAAGAATGTAGTGAGAGTAATAACCCTCATTTTCTAAACAATCTACCTGAAAATATTAAACTTTACAGACTTACAATGTGATGGAAAAAGTCCCTCTAGTCCTTTTTCTTAAATATAATGTATAAAATTGCATTAACATGCTGTTTCTTTTGTAGTAGATACATACTGTAGTGAATAGGTTAAAAGCAAAGGCTTTAGAGTTCAAAAATCTGGGCTGTAATCTCAGCTCTGCTCTTTATCAATGAGGTGAATTTGGGAAAGTCAATCTACCAAACTTCCCTCTTATTTATAAAATATGCATAATAATATCAGGCTTATGTGGTGATGAAAGTGATAATACATATGAAGTGTTCCAGAATCTTGCACTCAGTAACTTTAGCCACTCTTATAAAACATATAGTATGTCCTTTGGGAAGGGCTAACTTTTCAAATAGATTAAGAATGAGTCCCACTAAAATCAGCTCTTGATACACTTAGAGCGTGAATGAACAACCAGAGAACAAAAAATAGTTTTGTTTGTTTTTTGTCAAGCATCTATATGTGACAAGTTTTTTACTAGGTGAATTCACAAATAGCTATTTCATTTACTACATCAAATTTGTATTACTCACAAGATCCAGAAACCTTCCTATCTGCATAAGATATGCAACACACTATTATAAATATAATTCATAGAGTTTTAGAAAAAAAATGGAGTGCATCTATATTTGTCAAGACTTAGAGGCTGAAGAGATTTTTTTCATGTTAGGACTATGAGCACTAGAAGAACGAGCAATATCATTTTTAACACAAAATCTAAAGAAAAATTAAAAAGAATAAGAACAAGAAGGCAGATTGTTTATGATTTGAGGTTTATTAATTCTTTATCTTCCATAAAGAGGCAATCAATACATACTTTATAAATTTAATAAATTAGGAAATTGAAAGTAAGAATATTTAGAGCTAAACTGATACAACTATGTTTTTTAAGTTATCTATCATAGCTTGATATACAGTAGGGTGACAATACTTAACCATACACCATATATTTCAAAATAGCTAAAGGAGAAGATTGGAAATGTTTCCAATACACACAAAAAATAATAAATGCTCTAGGTGATAGATATGCTAAATACCCTGACTTAAACATTACACATTCATTGCATGTATCAAAATATCAGATGTACATCATAAATATGTACAAATATTATGTATCAATAAATTTTTAAAAAAACAATCCATCACAAATATATATTTTTATAATTATTATATACAAAATAACTTTTTAAAATGTCAATGTTTTATTCCTGTCCTCAAAAGCAAGGTTCCTACATCATACGACACCACACTGTATTTTTCACCACTTTATTTCCTTTTCCAAATTACCACTTCTGTTTTTAAAGTTTTAGCCTCAAAAATGCTAATTTATCATTTTAGTTATTTATAAAATCATAAAAACCTGCACCTCTATTAAGAGGTATTAAGGCTCAAATAAAAAGAAAGAAAACTAAGAAAGCTTCATGTATGAAATCAAAGTAAATGTGCAGCCTTTGGTAGTATAGTATAGTAGAAAAAATATGAGTCTTCAGTAGATTGGTTTCCCGGTTCTGGTTTACGTGATTTTTTTTAAATTAGTGTTGAGAATACTTTTCTATGAGCTTTAATTTCCTACAAGTAAAATAACAAAGTTAGCTAAAAATATCACATTTAACAACGAAGAAAAATACCCAAGTACACAACCTAGTCTTAATTTTACATATGTTTTTTCTGTTAAGAAGCAATTAAAGCAAAGAACTAAAACCAATGCTAATTTCATTCAATAAAATCTGAAAAATATGTTAAAACCTAAATTTTCTGGGTAGCCAACTGAATGATCCAATAAAGACTTTATTTAACATATGTATGCATCATGCATTATCTTAAATGATCATAAAATATTGATAAACTAAATAGGCACAGATGCGATCTTTATGTTCACAAAATAGTGCTTGAAAGAGAGACAGAGAGGAAAAAAGAGAGAGAGAGAACTCTTAGAGACCATCTGGAATCTGACCTAGGCCAGGTCACTTAATGTCTGTGTAATTGTGGACAAATTAATTTACTGTGATTTGGTTTCTTCTTGAGGTAGGTTTATAATGGCTCCCAAAGATATGTCCATGTTCTAATCTCTGTGAATGGTACTTTATTAGGAAAAAAAAAAAAAAAGTGCTTTAAGATGTAATTAAACTAAGGATCTTGAGATGAGATTATCCTGAATTTTCCTACTACATTCTAAATGCCATAGGAAGTGGCTTACCAGAGAGAAGAAGAGGGAGGTTACACACGAAGAATAGTAGGCAATGTGATCATGAAGGAAGAATTGCAGTGATGCAGCCACAAGTTGCACGTTGGCAACCACTAGAAGCTGCAAACGAAAAGGAACAGATTGTCCTTAGGGCTTCTGGAGGGAGTCTAGTCCTAAGGAGACCTTGATTTCAGCCCAGTGAAACTGATTTTAAAACTGCGGCATGCAGAACTGATAAAGAATAAACTGCTCTTATTTTAAGGCACTAAGTTTGTGGCAATTTGGTAACCAAAGGAAATTACTATAGTGAATGCATAAAATTTATTTAAAGTATAATGGGTGATACAGGCAAATAATTAATCATTGGTGTCCAAAACTAGACAGGTTACCAACATTGAAAGAGACCTCTGAACAGAACTTTGAAAGGTAAACAGGTTGCATAAGTAATAAACTCACAACAACAAAAATCACAGATCCAGATGGCTTCATTCTCAAGTTCTTTCAAACATTTAAAAATGAATCAACATCAATCCTTCTCAGATTCTTCCAGAAAAGAGAAAAGTTCACTCCCTAAATCATTCTGTGAGGCTAACATGACCCTGATGCTAAAGATAGTTAAATAAATCATGGGAAAATAAAACTACAGATGAATAGCCCTTATGAATATAGAAGAAAAAACACTAGCAAATCAAAGCTAGCAATATATTAAAATATTACATATCATAACCAAATATTTAGTTCACTAAATATGAAATGTTCGATTTTGTATCAAAAGTTTAGTTTATTATATCTCCAACAAGAAGTAGTACAATTAATTAAAGTATGAGCCTAAACTATTCACACAGTTTTGCCATCTTAATAGTAGCTTGTTTATGAAGTGAAGAAGCCTGGAGAGCAAGTGGTGATGAAAACACAAAAGGTGTTTTCCACAGCTTGTTGAGAATTGAATATTTTTCCTTGAAAGATGAGTATACATCAGAGTCCACAGGATATAATAAACATTATAGCCACCCTGAAGTCACAAGATAAACTCCCACTCAAAATTTGGTTCAACAAAAATGATGATCTTTCTCTCTCCCTCTCTCTCTCTTTGTCTCTCTCTCTCTCTCTCTCATACACACACACACACACACAGTGAAAGCATCAACAGGTTAACTACTTACATAATGAGGCATTCTGGAAAGAGCAGAATTATTCTTTCCAGCTGATCTTAAAGTAGTTTGCAAGAACAAGTAAATGAGATGAGACCAGCTTTTTTATCATTTATTTGTTCTTGTTGTGGATAGGGTGTAGGGCCAGGTTGAGAGGTCCTCCACACAGGCAGGAGCATGTGTGTTTTTGAATCTCCTGCTGATGCCAAATAAGCAAGCACCCAGAGCACCCAGGCTTTCTTATTAGCTTGTCCAGATGTGGAAAACAAAGGAAGTCAAGCACCCAAAGATGGAGTCAGACTCCTTACTAAAATGAGAAAAGGAAAGGGCTAGAACCTATATCAATATTCCTCTTCCTAATGCTTCCTTAGCCTTCTGCTATTATAATATTTTTTTCAGGGAAATGGAATATTTCTGATATTTTTTATTTCAGCATATTATGGGGGTATAAATGTTTAGTTTACATGTGTTGCCTACCCCTCCCTTCCCCCCAGAGTCAGAGTTTCAAGTGTGTCCATCCCCCAGATGGTGCACGTCGTACTCATTATGTATGTATATACCCATCCCTCCTACCTCCCATCTGCCTGACGCCAGATAAATGTTATTCTTATATGACCACTTAGGTGTTGATCAGTTACTACCAATTTGCTGGTGAGCACATGTGGTGCTTATTTTTCCATTCTTTAAACTGTATTCCATTGTACTAGAAAAGGAAAGCTAATCTGATTGGGAGAAATATGTTGTGGTGTTGGTATGGAAAGTGGAAATATCCATGGGATCCTCAGAAAAGAAGATACAGTTTATGGAACTAAATCAGAGAATTGTAAGTTGGGAGACATTATAACATTGCAAGAAAAGTTGTCAGTACTCTAAATTGCTTGAGGCATGGAAAGGACTGCTGAAATAGTATTTAATAAAAAGTTTTCTTGTGTCCTAAAATCTCACAGCAGAGAATACCAGCAACCAGGGTGATTCATTTAAGTATATAGGTGGCAAATATCTTATGGGATTTCTAAAGTATTTTACTATATTAAATGTTGAATAATTGAGGCACTGAGAAATGTGTGCCAAGGAATTAATAACAAGTTCCCTTATTTTTTTATCAGCTAAAATGTAATGGTAAAATGTCTTTTAATAGTAATAAAAAAAAGGAAGAAAGGTCACAGAAATAACATTAAATCATGGTCCAAATATAATGAACTATATGAAAATCCCATGAAGAGATAATATTTTAATAAAGCAATTTAATCCTCACCTTGGGGCAAAAGAAATGAACCATGTCTTGATTTAAACTTAAATATCAGATTCAAATCTAGTGGGCAATGAAAAGGTTCATGACACCTTAAAACAGTATGAAAATGTTGTTAGTATATATATTTTTTAGATTTTTTTTCTTCCATAGCAGTGTCTTTATTATCTAACTTTAAGGAACTGAGATGGCAAAATTTTTGCATCAGTGATGTACCCCTTGTAGTCATCGTTCTGACTGCATGATATATGCCTATTGCAAAGCCTATGTAAAACAATGTTCCTAAAAATGGTCCAAGATATATCCATTATTCAAAGAAGCTGGAGCCCATATAACCAAATATTACACATTCATTTACAATAAACAATCCAGATGGTCCAGATATCATCTGCTAAAGGAGTTTTCATATAAAAGAATGTACTATATAGGCCTATGGAAGAACATTATTATCTTCTAGATAGTAAATCTTATTTCTTTTCACATGGAGATCTGGTCAGGTCATAACTGCCCATGGTGTCTCTGAAGAGGGAAAAAATAAGTTACATATTCATTTTCTTAAAAAAATAATAGCTTGAGATAACATTTTTATCATAACATTTACTCATTTAAAGGGTAAAATTCATAGGTTTTCAGTATAGTTAGAGTTCTACATTCAATCACACTCCTAATTTTATTTTCTTCACTTTAGAAAAGAAGCTCATATTCATTAGCAGTCACTCACCAGTTTCCCTTCCCTTCAGACTGTATAAACCACTAATCTGCTTTAAATGTGTATGGATTTACCCATTCTGGGCTTTCATATGAATGAAATCATAAAGTATGTGATTTAAAAATTTTTTTTTTATTTTAGTATATTATGGGGGTACAAGTGTTAAGGTTACATATATTGCCCGTGCCCCCCCTCCCCCCTCGAGTAAGAGCTTCAAGCGTGTCCATCTCCCAAACGTTGCAACTCTTACTCATTGTGGTTGTATATACCCATCCTCTCCTTTCCTCTCCCACCCTCCCGACACCCAATAAATGTTACTCCTATATGTCCACTTAGGTGTTGATCCGTTTAATACCAATTTGCTGGTGAGTACATGTGGTGCTTGTTTTTCCATTCTTGAGATACTTCACTTGGTAGAATGGGTTCCAGCTCTATCCAGGAATATACAAGAGGTGCTATATCACTATTGTTTCTTAAAGCTGAGTAGTATATGTGATTTTTAATGGCTAACTTCTTTCACAGCATAATGTTTTTAAGTTTCATCATGTAGCACGTATCATTGCTTTCCTTTATTGCCAAATAATATTCCAATGTGTAGATATATCACCTTTTGTTTATCCAATGATCTGCTGGTAGACATTTGGGTTGTTTCTACTTTTTTAGCTATTGTGACTAATGTTGCTACAAATAGTCACGTACAAGATTTGTGTGGACATGTTTTCATTGCTTTTGTTATAAATCTAGGAGTGGAAGTGTTGAGTCATATGGCAACTCTGTTTGTAAACTCTGAAGGAATTGCCAAGATGTTTTCCAAAGTGGCTGAACCATTTTATATACCTACCAGCAATGTATTAGTGTTCTAATCCCTCCATATATGCACCAAAACTTGTTATTGTCTTTTAATATAGCTATCATACTGGGTATGAAGTGATATCTCAGTGTGACTTTGAAACGCCTTCCAAAATGGTTAATGATATTGAGCATCTTTTCCCATGCTTATTGGCTATTTGTTTATCATCTTTGGAGAAATACCTGTTCAGATACTTTATCCAGTTTTTAATTGGGTTGTATTTAATATTGAGTTTTTAGTGTTTTTATATATTCTTGATATAGATATGTGATTTAAAAATATTTATTCCCATCTGTGGGTTATCTTTTCAGTTTCTTGATGGCATCTTTTGAAACACAAATGTTTAATTTTGAAGAAATCCAGTTTATCTATCTTTGTTGACATTATTTGTTAGGAATGCACACTGGATTGAAAGTTAAATAAGGACAGTTTCTGTATCTGTCTTGTTCACGAGTGTATCCATAGAGCCTATCACAATGGCTCACACTTAATCAGTGCTTAATATATTGAAGAATATTGATTACCATTTCACCATTAGTCTTGTATACTGCTTTAAGAAATGCATAGCAATATGCTGATTATGAGATATATGAGATTAATGAGAGTTCTACTTAAGTTTCTATGTACTGGCACAAGCATCTTTGCCTGTCAAGATTGTTTATTGAGTAATTTGTCACTGGCAAATAACCTGTATTTCTTGAGTAATGTGAAATTAATGAATGATCTCTATTTGATATGTGTGTGTGAGGGGGTGTGTGTGTGTGTGTGTGTATATATATATATATATATATATATATATTTCTTTTCTTTTTTTTTTAGACAGGATCTTGCTCTGTCACCCTTTTGCCCTGGCTGGAATGAAGTAAGGTGATCATAGCTCACCATAAGCTCAAACTCTGTGTTCAAGCAATCCTTTTGTTTCTGCCTCTGAGTAGGTAGGACTATAGGTGTGCTACTATGCTTGGCTAATTTTTCTTTTCTTAATTTTTTTTTTGTAGAGACAAGGTCTTACTGTGTTGCTCAGGCTGGTCTTCTTCTTTTTTTTTTTTACCCCAAAATATTATGTGGGTACAAATGATTTTGGTTACATGTATCAATCTTTTTATGATTGAATCAGAGTTATAAGTGTACTTATCACCCAAATAGTGTTCATTGTACCCATTAGGCTTATACCCACCCCTCCGCCACCCTTCCCTCTTCTTGATTTCCTCTGAGTTTTACTTTACCTGTGTACATGTGTGCTCATCAGTTAGTTCCAATTTAATAACAAGTACATGTAGTGTTTGTGTTTTCATTCTTTAGATACTTCACATAGGATAATAGTCTCCAGTTCCATCCAGATTGTTTCAAAAGGCCTTAATTCATCCCTTTTCGTGGCTGCCTGGTATTCCGTAATATACATATAGTACATTTTGTTAATGCAGTCATGAATTGATGGTTATTTGGGTTGATTTCACATCTTTGCAATTGTGAATTATGCTGGAATAAACATTCTATGGCAAGTGTCTTTTTGATAAAATGACTACTTTTCCTTTGAGTAACTATCCCATAGTGGAATTGCTAGATCAAATGGTAGGTCTACTTTTAATTCTTTGAGGAAACTCTATACTGTTTTCCATAGAGATTTTATTAATTTGAAGTCCCACCTACAGTGTATGGTATAAGCATTCCTTTTCCTCTGCATCTATGCCAGCATCTATTGTTTTGGGACTTTTAAAATCCATTCTAACTGGGGTAAGGCGATATCTCATTATGGGTTTTTTTGCATTTCCCTGATGATTAGTGATGTTGAGCATTTTTTTCACATATTAATTGGCCATTTTCTATCTTCTTTTGAGAAATTTCTGTTCATATATTTTGCCCATGTTTTAATGAGGTTGTTTGTTTTATTCTTGCTGATTTGCTTGAGTTCACGTAGATTCCGGTTAGTAGCTCTTTATTGGATGTATAGCTTGCATTGGTCTTGAACTTCCAAGCAATACTCCTGTCTTGGCCTCCCAAAGTGCTGGGATTACAGACATGAGCCACATCTCCTATTTGATGTGATTTAGCCACACTGCCAGGCCTCGGTGGTGTCAGCCTGTAGTCCCAGCTAGTAGGGAGCCTGAGGCAGGAGGATTGCTTGAGCCCAGGAGTTTGAAAATGCAGTGATTCATTATTAAGCCATTGCTTTCCAGCTTAGGTGACAGTGGGAAAAACTATCTCTAATAATTAAATAAGTAAATGAATAAATGATTTGTCTGCTCTAAATAATATGAGACATTCACATAATACTAACTGTAGTCCTTCAGAGGGCTGTGTAACAGAAAGATATGAAAGTGGGAAGGCCTCTATTATGTTTGTGCAATTTGTATGATGCTGTTTGTCCAGTGTCCTTTGCCAAAACTAGGTAGCCATGATACCAGATGAAACTCATTTTGTATCATAAATTTGATTCTCAAAGAGAGCTCAGAGAATCTGTGAGTCTGCACTGTTGAGAGTAGAATAACAGTTGCACAACTATTTTTAAATGTGCGAAGGAATAAATAAAGCATAGAAAAATATGGCTGTGGTTGCAAAAAAGCAGCTTATATTTATTGATTAAATATACGAAATTATTACAATAACAGATAATGGCATAGTATAACTATGTATCTGATGTGTTTTAAATATATTGAATTAAATATGAATTATTGCTATGTTTGGTATAATATTAATTAGTAACCTTCTACATTTCAAATATTGCACTGGGAATTTTTCAGGTAAACTATATCACTTAATTGTCAAAAAATCTGACATATACTTATTGCTATTACTGTTTCAAAGTGAAAAAATGTTGGTTCAGAATATCTAATAACATGACCCAAGTAAAACAGACTGAAAGTGAAAAAATTGAAATCACATCCAACTATACTTTTAAGCTCAGTATAACTCTAGACTCCACCCTAGAATCGTTTGGTAATATCGCAGCCGTTGCCGGGGAAATAAAAATGCAGTCAATAATTATTTTTGAAAGAGTTGATTCCTTAGTTGAATGGTAAGAAATGTAACATTTATTTATAAAGATTTGTGAAAGACTTTTCAAAATCATTCTCTTCTAGACATGAGGTGCATAGTGACAGACCACAAAGTACAAGCATCAGGAAGTTGGAAAAATTTTGGAGAGGAGGAAAAGTACAATGAATGAGAGAGTCACACATATTTGTTTTACCAGACACACTTATGTAAAATTGATATGTGACCTGTGTGTGAGATTTCAGTTTCCTCTAGTATGGTATTTTTTTATATTTCCTGCTATCTTTAGGTTTCCCTAGAAATTCTTAGTTAAATATGATCTGAGCCTTGTGGTCCTAGCATATGTAATCCTCTGTTATTGTACAGAAGTCATGTTGATATGGTGGTAAGGTGTGGAGAGAGGAAACTTTCTATAATCCTATAATTTGGTCTCAGTCTTTTAGTGGACCTGTGTCCTGAGGGTGTGACCTTTACAAGTGAATCTCATTGCCCTTCCCCCAACCCTCCACTTATTCCTTCTGACTGATTTGAGACAGAAAGGCTAGGCAGGCTTGGATTGGGGTATTTACCTGCCTTCACTTTGGTTAAGCTCTGGCAAAGTGGTTTCCTTTGAGGACAGGCAGAGAAAAAATATCCGTGGTCATATTTCAAAATTGTTACTTTACCCTGAGCATATTCTATAATAGTCAATTTTCTTCTCTTACGAGAAGCATGAGGGGATCATCTCAGATTTTCACCCTGGGAATCTGGACAAGATCCTGGAGATAAAACTCACTATAGTGACCATTAAGATCAAATCCTCGGGAAGTTTGAAGCTGCTACACAAAGTGACCAACAGTTCATCAACTACCATTTATTAACAGGTTTTCCTCCCATTCCTATTCCAGCAACTTCTACTTTTGTTAAGCTGTGATTTTCTGTACATGACTGTCTCTGCAGTTTTAGGAACATCAGTTTGTCATGTAACCTCACTGCTCTGATGGGATGCACCTAAGAAGACTTTTTGATTTTAAGTTTGTTCAGCTTTTTTCTTGAAAGAAGGATAGGAGTGATGTAAAACAGAAAATCCTAAATGTGTATATTTAAATTAGGGTCTCAGAATCCAAAAATGGTTTAGAGACTTTAATATATTTTAAATATCAAAATCTAATCAAAATCTGCAACTGGAAGTAATTTCAGTGGTTAACAACCACATCTCACACTGTTATTAATGTGTTAGGAAAGCATCTTACAGGTTGACTATAGCACTTATGTGATAGCTTTTGAGATAAGGAATCATGTTCAAAATTATAAGACAATAATTTTTAATTTTCTTTATGCTAAAATCTATTATCACCACAGCAGGTGTCATATAGAAAACACTTTTTCCCCCTGTGGCCCTTTTTTAAATGTGATTAGGCATCAATCCAGTTAATATGAAGTTGGCAACTATTAGAGAAACTAGAGCCAGTGTCTTACTTCTTTTCAGGAAAAAGTATTTGCAAACCTTGAACTTGAAAACATATGTACAATATACATTATTGCACACTGTGTACAATAAACTCCACCTACAAAAACTCCAAAGCATTAACAGTAAGATAAAATATGTATTTAGTGAATCCATAGAAATTTATCACTGAATGATATTATATTGATTTTATACTAGGAAAACCAAAATAAATATATATAGATTATATGATAGTTTTGAGCTAGGTCAAAAGAAAAATAAATGAGGCATTAGAATTCATAAAGTTTTCATTAAGGGGAAAAAGAAGGTAGAAGATGGCAAAGTTGGTGGGGGCATCATCAAAAGAATAAAAGGACTAGAAAGGTATTAGGAAAACATGAGGAAAACTTTACTTTGGATTTGATGTCCCAGGAATGCACAAGTTAACGCATCATTCTACCAAAATTTTTTTATTTACTGAAAATGTCCATAATTCCATTAATTTATGAGTTATTTTAGTTTATAATCTAACACCTTGTGATATTGAAAACTTTAATATGTTCGTCAGAGCCTCAAACCTCAAGGCTAAGAAGGTATAAGTGCTATTTTATTAAATTACTATATTGTGAGAAAATAAGATATTTAGTTTGGAGGGTGGTAATTTCTTCAATTGGATATCTTCATCCACCCTGTATTTTAATATGTTACACATTCTATGGACATGCTAGAATTGAAGAAACCCAATAAATTTCAGAAAGGTCAATTACTGCAATAAATAGTAACTGCCTCAATGTAGCCAGTTATTACTCATTAAGTTGTAATATAATTAAGAGGCTGAAGTCTACTTCAGTTTTTTGAGAAAATAAGTATAATGACACCATTTATCTCACATTCAAGAAATTTCACTTGAATGAAAGAAAATGAAAGTCACATTATTACGGAATAATCTAGTATTTATGATTTTGATTAAAATGCATTCTTATTCAAGAGTAATGCCAGCAATTTGGCAGAATAAGAAGCCTCAGACATTATTGAAAATCATATGAAGAATATGCAGCTGTTATAGATCTCTTAATTGGAAAATACAATAAAAGGTCCCTCAGTTTGAAAATTATGACATCACTCAACTTAGCATTTCAGCCTTACCTTGTTGGTAAGACTAAGGCACCTAAAGAACTACAGATGAAGGTGACGAGTTTTCAAAAGGTTATTTAAAGTCATTGTTTGACACTAAGAAAGACCCTATTGAAATATGGAAAAATGCAGAATACCCACACCTTCAGTAATATGCTTAAAAAACACTTTCTTGTTTTTCAACCACTATTGCTGTGAATCTACATTCTCCCAACTAATCCAAATAAAGATGCCCTTAAGGTCACAAACGACTGGTACCCATTCAGAGGAACAACTGAAACTGCAGATTTCCATGCCACAACCAAATATTCAAATGCTTTTGAACATAAAGCAGACAGAACAAAGTGATTAAAAGGTTAGTTAATGTAAAAATTAACAAATAGTTTTCATATTTTGAAATTATTAAGTACATAGTAGTTAGATTTTTACAAAATAATGTACATTTCTAAGTATATCTAATTGATGTTTCTTGGTTATGGCCTCATTTGATTACTGCTATATTAATGGGAACTTCCAACATGAAAAGTTTCCCCACCACTGATATAGACAGTAACAATAGTAGGAGATTTAAATATTTTAATTTTAATAAGGAATAGATCAATGAGATAGATGATCAATAAGCAAAGGATATAAACAAACTTATAAATCAATTGTACCTAACAGATAAATATAGATCACTCCACCCAATAACAACAGAATACACATTTTTCTCAAGCACACATGGACTGATCTCCAAAAATTTACTCAAAATGAATTAAATAACTAAACATACTACATTGAAACTATGAAACTCCTAGAAGAAAACAGGGGAAATCTCCTTAATATTAGTCTTGGCAAAAATTTCTTGGATATGACCCCAAAAGCACAGGCAACAAAGCAAAAATAGACAAATGGGACTACATCAAACTCAAAACTTCTGGATTGCAAAGGAAACAAGAGAGTGAAAAGACAACCTACATAATGGAAGAAAATATTTGCCAACCATATATCTGATAAGTGGACAATATTCAAATATACAAATACCTCCTATAAGTAAAAAATAACCACCACAACAAAAAGATTAAGAAATGGGCAAAGGACTTGAATAGACATTTCTCCAAAGAAGATATACAAATGACCAACAAACACATGAGAAGATGCTAACCATCGCTAATCACTAGAGAAATAAAAATCAAAACCACAATGAGATATCTCTTCACACCTGTTAGGATAGCCATTTCAAATAATAAAATGATAACTATTTCAAATAATAAAAAACAAAAAACCAGAAAATAACAAATATTTGTGAGGATGTGGAGAAATTAGAACTCTTGTGCACTGTCATGGAGAAAATAAAATGGTGCACCCAGTTTGGAGAACAGTATGGAAGCTCTTCAAAAAATTAAATATATAACTACCATGTGTTACAGCAATTCTACTTCTGAGTATATATCCAAAGGAACTAAAAATAGGATCTTAAAGAGACTTTTGCAGATTTATGTTCATCACAGCATTATTCACAATAGCCAAGTTGTGAAACTAAACTAAATGTTTATTGATGGATGAATGAATAAAGAAAATGTGGTATATACACAAAATGGAATATCATCCAGTCATAAAAAAGAATGGAATATTATCCAGTCATAAAAAAGAAGGAAATCCATGAATATGCTACAACATGGGTAGACCTTGAGGAAGGACATTGTGCTACATGAAATAAGCCAGTCACAAAAAGACAAATATTAATACTATATGATACCACTTATATGAGATATCAAAAATAGCCAAACTCTTAGAAGCAGTAGTAGTACAGTACTAGCCAGGTGCTAGGGGTAGTGAAAAGGAAAATTGCTGTTCAATGGGTGCAATGTTTCAGTTATACTAGATAAAAAAGTTCTAGAGATCTGTTGTATAACAATGTGCATAGAGTTAATATTATTGTACTATGCACTTAAAATGGCTAAGATGGTAAATTTTATTTATATGTTTTCATCAAAATAAAATAAAAGATGACGTCTTTAGGATAGACCCTTACCCAATATGCCTGATGTGCTTGTAAAAAGATAATGTGAAGATAGCCACACAAGAAGGAAACCATGTGAAGATGGAGGCAGATTGGAGTGATGCAACTACAAGCCAGTGAATATCAAGCATTGATGGCCACCACCAGAAGACAGAAAGGCAAGGAAAGAGTCTCAGAAGGAACATGACCCTGCCAACACCTTGATTTTGGAATGCTGACCTCCAGACTGAGGGAATAAATTTCTGTTTTTGTAAGCTGCTCAGTTTGTTATACTTTGTTATGGATGTCCTAGGAAACTAAGACTCCCCCTTCAGAGCTGCCTGTTACCCATCTTTTAGCCACATGTGGCAGAAAAAATGAGGTTTAATACCCTCTCCTTTGAATAAAGAGATTACAAAGTAAAAAAGTGATTTTTTTGTTTAAGTTTTAGTGTTTACCTAAGTCTACTACTAGTAATACTAGAAAAGCTTTCTGTCGTAGCTAGTGAGTATCATAGAATAGAGGATGAATATTTATATAATTAGTCTTTGTATGGCTTTGGTCCCTGAGTTTGTGGATTCAGGTATTGAATCCACATACATACATTAGTCTCACACATAGAAATAAAAGAACACACATATATGAAAAGTCATACAGATACTTGAACTCTAATTTGAACTCTAATTTTAGTACTTGGTATTTTGTGCACATAATACAGTCTCTAAACTTTGATGTCCTCATCCTTAATCAAGGTTATTACACTTATTACAGTTACAAGGTGAGTGTATTAAAAGATATCACTATGCATCTGAATTATGTGAGTGAGAGAGAGAGAGATAAAGAGAGAGAAAGAAGAGAGTGCTAGACCACATCTCCCCAAAATTGACTCAGAATCTTCATAGTGCTGTGGCATCAGTTTAACAAGAAAAAAAATCAAACAATCCCATGAAAAGGGGACAAAGGTCATGAAAAGAAACTTTTCAAAAGAAGACAGAATCATGGCCAGCAAATATATAAAAAAGTGCTCAACATTTCTAAATATCAGAGAAATGCAATGAGATATCACATAACTTCAGTGAGAATGGCCTTTATCAAAAAGTCCCAAAATAACAAATGCTGATATGGATGTGGAGAGATAGGTACACTCTTACACTGCTGGTGGTACTGCAAATTAGCACAACCCCTGTGGAAAGTAATTTGGAGATATCTCAAAGAACTAAAATTAGAAATACCATTTGATCCAGCAATCCCAGTACTAGGCATGTTTCCAAAGAAAAAGAAAAGACATTCTATAATAAAGACATCTGCACTTGAATGTTTATGGCAGCAACAATTCACAATTGCAAAAATGTGGAAAAAATCCAAGTGCCCATCAATACATGAGTAGATTAATAAAATGTGGTATATGTATACCGTGGAATACTACTCAACTACAAAAGACAGTGGTGAACTATCACCTCTTGTATTATCCTACATAGAGCTAGAGCCCATTCTTCCAAGTGAAGTATCACAAGAATGGAAAAGCAAGTACAATATTCAATATTAGTATGCAAGTAGATTTACTAAACTAACTTTGTAGCCAATGAATCTCAAGAGATTTAAAGTTTCTTGC
The DNA here is from genome assembly GCA_008750895.1 of Mirza zaza. Classification (NCBI taxonomy): domain Eukaryota; kingdom Metazoa; phylum Chordata; class Mammalia; order Primates; family Cheirogaleidae; genus Mirza; species Mirza zaza. The sequence goes on along the minus strand of VSMD01069721.1, from coordinate 39,107 downwards.
TTGGTAAATATTTTCCACTGCGTAGTCCAACGTTAACACATAATCTTGCCTGTCAGAATACTGTTTTTCTTTCCTTCTTTCTTCTGGTTTTGTTGCCTGATCAAACATAAAGACATAAGAACAAGCATGGGAATTTTGTTTAAAAACATTCAATTCATTTATGAATATGTTTAAATTGAACTGTTGATTAACCACTTTAATAAATCTAGGAAAGGTAATAAACTAGATTATTGGAAAAATTCAGCTTCCTGTAGCATTTTCAGTTAATGATTTTGGCTGAACTTAGAATAATATCTTAGATACTCTATTTTCATAGAGTCGGCAATAATTTCAAAGAAACCTGAAGTAAATGTATTACATATTTTAACATACAGTTAATCTTCTATTTTTGACAATTTAATATAATCTCATTACTAATTTCCTATTAAATATTTAGCAATCATATTTCACTTTCAAAGCATTATATACTTATTTCTAAATTTCCAAAGTAGAGACCACATACATGGCAACCTAGAAAGGCAGTGGCAGGGCTTGCCTGTGGGAAGGTTAGATACATGTGATCCAAACTCTTGAAACTTTAAAGTATTTCAAAATAAAATGTGGCTATTAAAAGAATTATAAAGTTATAGAAAATGTCTTTATTTATATTGGTTGGTATTGTTTTAAGAGACAAAGAATATATTAATTTTAGCCTCTGTATTCAGAATTTAGTATTATTGAATCTAAAAGATTTCCATAGACAACATAATTTTCTAGAACATTAAAAATGCTGCATTGTATAACATACATATGTATATGTATATATTCAAAATATTTATGTATGTATGCTCAAATATATTTACATGTGTACATACTTTTAGTGTTTTTTGAAAGTTGCAAAATATACCTTGCATCTAAGTATATATTTTTATTACTTTTAGTAGAAATTTAGTTTTATATAGATTCATATCTGAAAATATGAGAGAAAACAAATATGCCATCATTTGTTTTAAACATCAGTTTTCAGGAAACAATCTAATCTCTACTAATAATGAATGCAAATAACATTTTTTAATAAATGTTATACAAATTATAACAAAATATATTAAGCACCCACTGTGATTAGGCAAGCATATCATATTTCTGCAAATACGGTAAAAGTTGAAATACTAGTATTACATTTATGGTAGACAAAACTAAATATGATTTACATTTCTGAGAAGGTGGAAAAAAATTATGTAAAATTATTATAGCCTTAAAAAATTGGGCATTAATTCTAACCTTTATGGAGGTTTAATGCAGTTCTTCTAAAGATATAGGAGATAATGTTATTGAGATTTGTTTACCTATAACTTGTATCTTTAGTGCAAAAGTTCCAATGTCACCTTTGCATCAACTTTAACTTAACCTGCTCTATTTTATATTCCCTTTCTTCAGCAATTCGTACTGTTATGGCACAGTTCTAATAAGACATTTTATCTATTCTATGGTAGAAAACTTAAAATATTAATAGTATTTAATATAAACTATTTTAATGTGTGTTTTAGAGGTGGTAATAATTTTTTGAGACCCCAATCTTAATAACTTCTATGAGGGAAACGAAAGAAAACAAAAAGCGAGATTCTATCCCCACGAGTAACTTGCTAAAATATTTCCTGTTTATAGCATATGCCGATTTAAGACGTCCCTTTGAAAAAATTTTGGAAAAAAAAAGCAAATAAAAATGAAAGTACAGTGAATGTTCTTCTGTTCTTTAAACTAAAATATAGTAGCATACATTCATCCTTAGAATACCAAAACACTTTTTTTTTTTACTATAGCAATACAAGTTGATGACCTGATTTCTTTTCCTTGAGACTAAAGATTCCTATGATTTGCTTTTTTCATAAATAACTATTTATAGCTTCATATGAACATGCTATGCCTGAAATCCTATTCTTGCCTTTGATGCATTTATTACTACCTAGTGCCTTCATTACTACCAATAAACATATGAAAGATGGTTCAAATTCTGTATATTTTATTAAGTTAAATATATATATGTGTGTGTGTATATACATGTATATTTATGTGTATAAAGGTGTATAAAGGTCAAAGTTTTAAACTAGGGATGGGTACAGGATTTAATAAGAGTCAAATGGATGCAATAATACTTTTGTTGGATTTTCTGGGGAAGATACTATCACTTTTTTGTACTGAGCTTAAATATAAGGGGATGTCACATTTGTAACTACTAATGTAGTTTTCATATTATAAAGAGGAGAATCCATATGAAAATAACACTAATCCAGACACAGATCCAAAAAATGGAAAAAGAAAAATATTTACTCTTTGTAAAATCATAGGAAATAATTGATAATATGGTTCCCAAAGTCAGTACTATCCCTGAACTTAGAGTATAATAAATTCTCTTTGAACGATTAATTCAATATACTTGTTTTGACTTAAGCTGGCTTAAATTTGATTATCTGTCAACCGCAGCATTAGTAGTCATATAGTTATTGGATTTCTAGGTGATAATTTTAGCTTCTGTAATTTCATTTCTCTGCAATACCTAATAGAAAAAGAAAATCCAAGTGATATTCATGGCACCTGAACTTTTATTTGTAGGCCCTTTGTAAGCCTACATACCCTTTGTAGGCCGGGTGTGATGGCTCAACGCCTGTAATGCTGGCACTCTGGGAGGCTCAGGCTGGAGGATTGCTCAAGGTCAGGAGTTCGAAACCAGTCTGAGCAAGAGTAAGACCCCATCTCTACTATAAATAGAAAGAAATTAATTGGCCAACTGAAAATATATAGAAAAAATTAGCCGGGCATGGTGGCACATGCCTGTAGTCCCAGCTACTCAGGAGGCTGAGGCAGCAGGATTGCTTGAGCCCAGGAGTTTGAGGTTGCTGTGAGCCAGCTACTCAGGAGGCTGAGGCAGCAGGATTGCTTGAGCCCAGGAGTTTGAGGTTGCTGTGAGCTAGGCTGACACCACAGCAATCTAGCTTGGGCAACAGAGTGAGACTCTGTCTCAAAAAAAAAAAAAAAAAAAAATAGAAAATACGTGTATGAAAATTTATGGAAGAAAATTATTTAAAAGATTAATTTAAGAAAATTTTCCTATATTTAGTATATTGGAAAACTATATATCAAGTATATTTTGACATTCTTGCATTTTTAAGTTAATGTATTATACATTTATTTGTGTTTATAGATAAGCTATGATATGAATGTATGCCATAGATTTCGAATCATTTATAGCAATATAAAATATATCTTGAGGTACTTATATAGCTTAATAAATATAGCGTTATTGTCATTTTTTAAATTTTAGGTTATTTTCCCATATTCAACTACTGCAAAGTTAACTGAAAAGTTTTGCAAGGTCTAACATTAATCTGATGTTACAAGACCTGCTAAGTGAGAAGTTTTCTTATAAATATTTCAGTAGTTTTTAATACTAATAGGGATCACAGATTTTGAACTGGAATATTTCACTTTGAGTTAATTTATATTAACCTATTCATTTTTACTAGAATAGGTTGAGAGATGTTGCATGATGTGACCAAAATCACATATTTGAAAAGAAATGATAACTATAAGAACTCACTCATGTATCCTAAATCTTATTACCCTAATAATAATTTCACTTGTTTTTATTTTAATATAATTTAAAATAGTAAACTTGCCTTGGTTTTCTTAATAAAATTGGTAAACATAATATCCAAAACATCAAATATAAGAATAAGGCTTTATTTTAAATGTTTTTCAAAATGAAAAACAATGAAAAATATAGCATTGCTTCTTCTGTGAATGCTTTCAAATAGATACCAAAAAAGGAATGACATATATTTTTAAAGATTCATGTTTATTAAAATAGGAAAAGACCAAACATTAAGAAAAGACTAGGTGTGGTGGCTCACGCCTGTAATCCTAGCACTTTGGGAAGCCTAGGCGAGTGAATCATTTGAGCTCAGGAGTTCAAGACTAGCCTGAGCAAGAGCGAGATCTCGTCTCTACCAAAAAAATAGAAAGAAATTAACTGAACAACTAAAACTATATAGAAAAAATTACCTGGGCATGGTGGTACATGCCTGTAGTCTCAACTACCTGGGAAGCTAAGGCAGGAGGATTGTTTGAGCACAGGAGTTTAAGGTTGCTGTGAGCTAGGCTGATCCCAGAGCACTCTAGCCAGGGTAACAGAGTGAGATTTTGTCTCAAGGAAAAAAAAAAAAAAAGGGCTAATGAATTTGCTAAATAGTGCTGCAAACTCATACATCTAAGTTTTGGAAGCATTTTGGATTCATTGATGCTGATTGTTTTGTTTCTTAAATAAACATTAATTTTCAAATTATTTGTATTAGTATTCAATAAAAAATCATATTTATCTTATGGAATTATCTATAACTTACCTTTCCATTCCCAATGCTGAGTAACTAACAAGTAAGTCTGTCTTACATTGTATAAATTATTTTATAATATTTATGAATTTGTTCTTTAGGCCATATTCTTGGAAGTGGAATTGAGTTAATGGTATGACTAGTTTCAAGTTCTAAAGATAGAATATCAGACTCATTTTCAAAAAGGTTAAAATCTTTTCTAGTTATCCATTGTTTTGTTTGCTTAATAGATCTGTTATTTCATGTCCATATCACATGCTTTCCTTCCTGTATCTTTATGATTTATTTAAATATTTGGCAGAACTACTCAGTCATGTTACCTGTGTATTGTTCAGCCGTCCTTGTTATGCTCAGCTATGCCTGCTTATACTTGTTCATCCTATATAAATAAATTTATTAAATTAAAACTATTTTAATATTATCATATTTTATTTATTAATCCTAAAATTATTTTAGAATTTAACATATTCAGAATGTTTACTTCACCTAAAACAGCAATATAGCATTAGATTTATATATCTCAGTAAAGTTTTATAGCTCTAAGTACCTCACATAATTACTTTTCACATTATCCTCAGATATATCAATGTAGATACTAAAATTAATTTTTCACTTTGTCAGGCTGCTGAAACTTGGAGGTTTTTATTGTGCTACCCCCTTATTGAACACATGGTATTTCTAATAATTTTCATTTTTTAATATTCATTTGCTATGCATAAAATCTTGTTAATTTGTCAGTTGCAAGGAACAGAGAATGGCCAAGAAAATCCTCATAACAATAGATCTCAATGAGGAAGAAAGAAATGTCACCAAAAGGACTTGAATTATCTTACTTTTCTGTTTCCTCACGTCAGTGGTTAAAATTGAGAAAACAATGACCTTCATTGGACAGCTATCGTGAGGACCAACTGAGATAACTTAACATGGTTAGCATATTATCTGACCAAAATAATCCATTATATTTATGTTAGTTACTTTCCTTCTCTATGTCTAACCCAAAGGTAACTATGAAGCAATTTGACGTAAGTTAATTTGTTTTTAGAAAGAAAATTCTAGCAGAAGTGAAAATGATAGGGAAGGTTGCAGAAGACACGTGTCATGAAGACAAGTGGGGAGGCATTTAGTAATTATGTCAAAATAGCTATAAGTCCCTGAGTACCAAGTATTTCACTGAACAATTTACCAACATACATAAAACTTTTTAAAAATCTGTGCAAGAAAGCTATTATTAATTATGAGTTGAATTATGGCAATCCAAAGCACATAAAGGCTAGTAGTCATGGTCAAGATAACAGAGAATCAACGATAACATCAGGGATTAAAATTAAATCTACCTAATTTTATAATACTGTTTTAATAGTATGACAAAGAAAAGAAGATGATGATGATGACATAGATGGAAGTTGTTGTTATATTGTCTGTGTACTTTATATGTGTGTAAGCCTTTGCCACTTACTATTTATTTAAAACTAATAAAATGCTATAAGGTAGGCACTATTTTTAATCTCTATTTTTTAGATAGAGGAACAGAAAGAAAAACTAAGTAAATTGCTCTGGTTACCACACAGCCAGCAATTCAAACACAGATAATTTGATGTGAGAACCCACACATCATTTGTTCCTCTTTAGAATACAATGCACTTGTCCTCTCCCGTCTCATCTATGTAGTCCTAATACTTAAACTGTTTTTGTCAATCTCTAATCTATCAATATTAGGTCATTAAATACAAAATGTCCAATTTCAAATCAAAAGCTTAGTTTATTATATCTCAAACAAGAAGCAGTACAAATAACCAAAGCGTTCACCTAAACCATGGATATAATTTGCCATCTTAATGGTAGCTTGTTTATGCCAGCAATGAAGAAACCTGAAGAACAGCTGGTGAAATCATGAAAGGCATTTTCCACAGTTCGTTGAGAATTGAATAGTTTTCCTTGCAAGAAATGGTCCAAAGCGTGAAGAATTGGTAGTCAGTTGGTGCAAGGTCTGGTGAATACAGTGGATGACAGAGAGTTTCCAAGTCCAGCTGCTGTGGTTTGAGGCGCAGTGCTGTTTGTGCAACACGTAGTCCAGTGTTATCTTGCAAGAAGATTGGCCTGTCTCTATTGACCAGTCTCAGCTGCTTCATGGCAGCTTCATGGCATCATTTCATCCAATTAGTTGTAATAGACATCTGCTATAATCAATTGACCAAGTTTCATGAAGCTGTAATGGATAATACCAGCACCGAATCATCAGACACATTGTTTTTCGGTTTCTTTTTTATGAATATTCGGTTTTGGACTATGTTTCAGGACTGTCTTTATCCAACTATTGTACTGAATGCTTGTGATTGTCAAAAAGAATCCACTTTTCATCACACGTAACAATGCAACGTACAAATGGTTTGCTTTTATGTCTTGACAGCAAAGAAAGGCAAGCTTCGAGACAATTTCCTTTCTGATGTTTGTTTAATTCATGCAGAGCCCATCTATTCAGCTTCTTTACCTTGCCAAATTGTTTCAAATGGCCCAATTTTTGTTTTAATAGTAATGCCAAACCTTGCTGCTAATTCACACATAGTTTGAGATGAATTCTTTTCCACTACAGATTTCAGTTCATCATTATCCACCTTGGTTTCAGCTCACCCACCTGGCTCATTTTCAAGATTAAAATCACTGGAATGGAACTTTTCAAACCATCATCATACTGTGTGATCATTAGCCACAACCTTCCCAAACCCTTTGTTGATATGTTGAGATGTCTGTGGTGCATTGGTTCCATGCCAGAACTCATATTCGAAAATAACAATAATTTTTTACTTATCCATGGTTTCACAAAAATAGCTCTAAAAAAATTTGAAAGATAATCACAAGCCAAAATGTGCCTTTGAAAGAATGAGGAAATATCTTCACAATAAAAATAAAAAAAGAAGTGTCAAAGTGAAATGCCAGAGATAGCAACTATCAAATTTAGCACTAAGGAAATCGGACATTTCATACTTAATAACCTAACACTGAATGTAGGCGATGAGAGAATATTATCACATACAGAACCACAACCCCTATGACAAACATTTTATGAACACTTAATGCTAATTTTCACTCATAATTATAACCTCTAGTAATATTAGTGCTATGTTTTGAATTTCAGTTTTAATTTCCAATTCATTTCTCTGTAAGAAATTGGACATCTAATCTAACAACCAGTATTCAGAGGATGAATTATAAGACACAAGAGGAAAGTAAAGAAATGGAAACTGATACTCATCATTTCTACTATGTGCCACAGAGTTGACCAAGTGCCTTAAATTAATATTATTTAAAATCTTGTAAGTAAACTTTTTATGTAAATGGAAGAAGAAAGGCTTAGTTTAAAGAGAATATTAATATTTTCTGACTGCAAATTCAGTTTTTTTTTGTCACTTATACTCACAGTGTCTGCATCTACTGCTCTATTTCAGTCATCAATGATTCATGCAAGAGGAATGGATATGTCACTATCAGCAGCAGAAATGACTCAGAAAGAAATAAATGAGAGGACAAAGATCAAAGTTATTGAGGGAAAAAATGAAAACCTCCCCAGGTTGTTTGCTTTCACTAGTGGAGAAAGAAGCAACTACAGTGCTCTTTTACATAGAATCTACAGGTATTTGCAGTAAGGCAGTGAAAGCATGTAATCTGCAACTTTGTTTTGTGCTATACTGCTGTGAAAGATGCTGCTGATAAGGTAACAGCCCTCTTGTTGAATATAAGGTCATTTTTAATGACTACCATTAGCAGAATCCTCTAAAAACAAAAACAGCAATGGTTATATAAGTCAAAATTGTAGCAAAGACATACATAAAATATGCAGCATAAATAGGAAACCAATTTCAGCCTCAAGTCACCCAGTACATTTTTACTTCAACAGCTCAGAAGTTATCAGAAACTGTTTTTAAAAAATAAAAATGGTGTTTATTTGCTGCAACTAGAAGCTACTCAGGAGTCGAGGGAATTATGTTTGCACTTGTGAGAGCCACAGACAACAAGATTACTCAATGTTTCAACTACATAGATTTATTTTGATAGATAATTCAAGCTTGCTTTACAATTTAAGGGATTATGCATAGATTTTACAAAAAAAGAATTATTTGAGCATTGAATAAGCCTGATATTCATACCACAAATGAGAAATTTGAATTGAATGTTATCATCAAAAACTGTCAATCATCTAGCTTATTCAGGAAGTGGTCATGACATTTCACCCTGGAAAAAGAGTGTTCTGGGAGCTTGTCTATAGATGAACTTTGCTCCATTTGCCCTGCATAAGGCAGAGTAGTCTGTACTTTTCAGATTTCCAAAAGTAAGAGAAAAGTCACCAAAAGAGGCCTGAGAAATCAGTGAAGGTAATGTCTAGTTTTCACTTTTAAAAAAATCACTTTCTGTAAAAGAAAATTGGTTAAAGATCTGGTTTGAGTTCTGTCTTTTGATATTCTGAAACTTTCATACATTACCACATGAAATAAATTAATTTTCAACCCAGGAAAGAGAAAGTAATTTTCCTCTCATAATAGGCTGGGAATTTCCAAAAGATAAATATTTAATTTAAAGTGATGATTTAAATAGGTTAATGATGGGAAGTACATTTATTTCACTTTTTTTTTGAAAACTATGACCAGATAGAGAGTCCTAGAGATTGATTGATTAATGCTTCCTGAAAACTTGATTGACTTAATGTGATTTGAAGTAAATGAATGATTTAAATACGAGAAAATTTTAAGAACAAAAATAAATTTTAGGTTATAATTAGTCTCAGTGACAGCAGGCATTTCAAGTGTAAGAACAAGGTAATAATAAATGAGATTATTGAAATTGACAAAATAATAGTTAAAATTCCACAAATATAAATACAACTTAAAGTTGGAATGTTAAAATTCAGATATATCTAATATACTTGTAAAATTCATTAATTAAAAATATAAGTACAAAAATAAAAGGACTTTAGCAGGTAATTTTCAAAAGTAGAGATAAAAAATAACAAGCACTTATTCATCTATCCACTCTTCTCCCAGTCCAGCCATCAAGTCATCTACTCAGCAAACATCTACTGAGTTTCCAGGATGTTTCAGGAAATAAGCAAGGAAACACATTTATCTTCATTTTTAATGAATAAAATAAACATCTTAAATAAAACAATGTAGCATAATATACAATATTATAATAAAGTGAAAATACAATGGATTTTGAATAAGCTAAACCATGAAACAAAGTTTCATGGGCAGATACATGGACATTTTCATAAGAGATTCATGGAAATCTACTCAGAAAAAGTGTACTCAGAAAAAATCTCTTCAGAAAAAAACCATTACATTGTGTGTTGCCTTAAAGAAGTAAGTGTCCCACTTAATTTATAGAAGGTGTGCAATAGGTTTCCTTACACAACTTTATTCCTTCTTATTATCACTTTTTTCTGAGTTGCTTCTTAATATTGATTTCATATGTTGAATAAAGGTACTTGGGCAAACAATAACTAGGTTACCAGGTTGAAACTATGTAAATCATTCTTTGACTATCCATCATAGGGTGCTTCAGGTCAATTGGAACATTCTTAATTCTGGTGGCTCCAACTCAGTCTGGCATCTCAGGCTGTTGTGAAATAATTCACTCCCCATATCTTTCTCAGCAGTCTAAATGCTTCCTTATGGTGAAAAATGGCATGCCACATTTAAAGAAACCACAGTTTAAAAAAATATTCAGAAGAAACTAGCATCTCTCATTCCGAAATTCGAATCGCTACAACATGACTCACTATTTTTCTTTTCAGCAGATGTCCACTCCTATTATCATAAACCACAGCCAGAGAGTATGGCAGACCAGGAAGTACAGATGTGGTGGTTTCTACCCAGTCTTACAAGAGGGTAGTTTTCAGAAAGAAGTGATTATTTAAGTAGATCATCCACTACCAAGTGCCTTTTTTGCTGTTGTATTATCACAGTCAGAAAGAAATGGAAGTATGTGTAATAAATGTTAATATTGCTTTATGAAAGATTTGTTTTCCCTTTCTGACTCCTGTTTTTTAAAAAATAATTACTTGAAATTACGAAGTATTGAGAAGGTAGGATGCTAAAGGCTTATTTGTTTTCCAATATGAGACATTTTTGTTAAATTTTTATGTGGCTTTCATTATGTCATTTATATTATAAAACATGGCATTAATTCTGAATGAGAGTAGAGCTTAGAGGAGGCTGGAGGAAAGTAGGAGGCTAAGAGGAGGCTGGAGGAAAGTAGGGAAGAGGATCTATGAGCCAATTGCACACTGCCTTTTTAATGGCTTCAACTTGGCTGATATGTATGTTTCGGGTTGTAGATTTTAATCTTGTTTTTGGTATAAATAGTGTTCATTTAAAATTCCCAGAAAATATCAATATCTTCTCCTAAACAAGGGTCCTTAAATTAATCATTACTGGTGGTTAAGTGGATAGGTAACCTACCTTTGGAGACTTTTTTCCTCCTTTCGTTTAAATTGTAGCATAACAAAATCTGCGAGAGCCAAAGGTAGTGACTTTTTTACTGTACAGTTTTTTATTGGTGGTGGTCTTATTTTTCTTCCTTAAACATGCATTCTTATCATGCTAGTGTTTTCTATTTTTATCTCCAGTAAGAAGAGGGGAGCTTCATACCGCACATAAATAGCACAAAACAAAGGCTGAAAAAATGTATCTTATTAAACCTTATTTTTAGGAGACAAGCAAGTATTCTAGTTACTTCTTAATCAGTTCCACATTAATGCAATCAAAAACTAATAGTGAGGGCCAGTCTGTTTGGTGTCAATGTTGACACACTTATAAATATACCTGACTAAATTAGGAAGAGATTGATACTCTCACATAATTTCTAGTTTATTTGTCTGGGGTTTTTAGATGTGCAAATATTTTTGGGTGTTTTTTTTTTTTTCTTCTGGTTTTGAGATTGTAAGACATCTTCTTCCTATGCTGAATGAACAGATGGCCTATTCATTTATAGTCATTTCTGACATAGTGTTATGGATCTATGTGTTTCTTACATCTACTGTCTCTGCAGAGCTATTTTTTCATTCACTAATATATCCACTGAGGAGGTCTGGTGCTTTATCTTGATAATCTACAGGTCTGATATTCAGAGTGGTTTCAGGTAAATCAAGGATATCCTGCTACATGACACGTGTGTAGAAAGTTGAATAATATCAGCACTGTCTAGCACTTATGTTTGATGTGGATAGAATACTCATATGGGCAAGCTTGTGTCAAAAAATCTCTAACAGGTTTGAGAAACCTATGAATTTAATTCTTCTTATGGCCTCCCTCCTTTCCTCCTTGTCTTGTTTCTATCCACTGTTCCTCATTGTCACCTTTTTTGTCTTCTAGATCAGTGTTTAAATCTAGTAACTGTTTACAGATCCAAATTGCTAGTCCAATATTTTGACCATGAGAAAGATATATTGATCTATCATTAGATTATCATTCGACAATATTAAATCTACATAGTTTTTATTAACTTAAGAATATTATGTAATATATTATAATATATAATATATAATTATTATACTTTTATAGCCACAGCAACCTTCATCCTACTTTGAAATCTTCCTTAACCCTGTAAATCAATAATCTGTTATCCAATCCCATGATCTATTTTCATTTTCAGAATGTTATAGAAATAGATTCATATCCTGTGTTACTTTTGGGATTGGCTTTTGTTCATTCAGCATTAAGTCTTTGGAGAATTACTGAGGTTGTTGAGTATATCAGTGCTTTTTTCCTTTTTATCCATTTTATGGCTGAGTAGTATTCCATGGTATAGGTACTCATATGAGAGATTCTAAAATGCTACATTATACCAAGTAAAATCAATAAAATAGACACAATGATAGCATAGAGATAATAGCAAATGTAATGTTACTTTTATTTAGTATGCTTTATTCTGTCTCTTTCTCTTTCTCTGTCTCTGTCTCTACCTCTCCATCTCTGTCTCTCTCATTAAGATATGTTCCTGTCTGTTTCTTATAATTTTCTTCACTCTGAAGGCTATTTAATCTGATATTAATATAGCCATTCCTACTTTCCTTTGATTAATGTTTACATAATAGGTTTTTCTCCATCTTTTTACTTTCAACTTGCCGTATTGTTATGGTGAAAGTGAGTTTCTTATAGACTGCATAGAGTTGGGTAATATTTTAATCCACCATCCCAATGTCTGTCATTTAATTTACATATTTAGACCATTTATATAAATGTAGGTATTGGTATAATGGAGATTAGGCTATCAATTTTCTTTTGATTTCTCTTTGTTCTCTACATGTGTGTTAGGTATACAAAATAACCTTAGAATATATAATAAGCTACCTTCATTTTACCTCTCCCATTTATGAAAAGTTTCGTTAATTAACTGTCTTTAATATTTATTTATATACACTTTGAAACATATCTAGCAGTGCTCTAATTTCTGCTTCAAAAATCAAATATAATTTAGAAAAATCAGGAGAAAAAGGAAAGCCCATTGTATTTACTCATATTTTTTCTTATCATATTCCTTCTATCTTCCTGATGTTCCCAGTTTCCTTTTCTTTTGTTTCAAGAATTTCTTTCACTCTTTCTCTAAGGAAAGGCCTACCAGCAACGAACAGTGTTAGCTTTCTTTTTTGTTTTTAATTTTTATAGATTTAGGGGGTACAAGTTGAATTCATTTACATGCATATATTTTACAGTGGTGAAGTCTGGAATTTTACTGTACTCATCACCCAAATAGTGTGCATTGTACCCCGTAGGTAAAGCCTGCCTTGTTCTCCCAAGAAAACTTACAATGTGATTAAGTATATTTCTAAATCCACTTGGTACTTGAGCGGCATCATAAATCTCAATATCTAAACCAAATTTGGGGTGGGAAGTTGATTCTGCCTTCCACAGGGCAACCATAAGACATTAACTTGGGCATATCTTAGAAACAATTTCCAAATTAACTCATATTGTGCATGGTACCTGTTATTCATTTCACCATGCTATTGTAAGTCAATGTACAGTTTTAATTTTGGTAGTTTCTAAGCTATATTGTATTCCATCTATCATTCTGGCAAATTTTAAACAAAATCAAGGTAATACAGAATGCAGTTAACCTTGTAAAATGGACACTCTCCTATACTGCTTATGGGAGGGTAAAGTAGCACGTTTCTGGAGCTGAATTGTCAGTGTGTGAGAGCAGACATTAAAATGAGAAACACAGACTGGATAGGGCAAAAACTACCCATAAATGAATGAGGGAAAGGGAGAAACTAGGCCACACAATATTTTATAACATCTCTTTAACTTTGAAAATATAAATAAAAATTGATAAGATCAGAGGAATATTTTAAGCCCATGCTAAAAGTGGGTGTCAAAGTTGGAATCTAATGTATGATTTAAAACTGTCATTTTAAACTTTTCACCTGCCCCCTACACACACACACTCAAAGGGGCTTCATAAAACTTTTTAGACTGATAACTTTGAAAGAATATATTCAACTATAAAGTATCAACTTTAACAGTTGCACTTTATTTTGAACATTAGACTTTGAATTATAATTTAAGGCAAATAAATAAATGTATGCTTAGTCCTTGTAAAAATACCACCTCAAAAGTTATCACATAATTTTCATTCTGTTTACTAATTATAGTAAAATTATTTATGTGTGAAGGTAATAAAGAAATATTTTCTTCATTAATTTCAAGATTTGGTAAAATGACAGAATTGCATATTCTTACTTTAAATGAGTCATGTTGCAAGTCAGTGTCTTTGGGAAATAAGCTCTGCTACAGAGACTTGCATGCAAGAAATGTATTGCCCTCAGGAATAACATCTGTGGGGGAGTAAAAGAATGGCACTGAGTAGAGGGATAATTAGAACTGCATGCCATTGCAACAAAGACCTCTCCCTATCCCACTAGAACCAAAGTGACTCTTCAGAGTTGTCCTGAATGGAAGGAAAGGAACCAGGGCTTATATAATAGCAGTTCCTCAGCTCCAACCCACCTCCCTATTCCTGTGTGTGGTAGTCATTGGATGTGGGCTGTATTCCCAAATGTCTCTCTGGGACTTCTGATTCCTTGGCCTCTCTAAAATTGAGCATAATTTCTTCAGAGGGATTCAGCTGAAGGACTATACTCCTAGCAGCTGAAAAAAATGAGTACTTCAGTTCTGAAGGCAGTTGAGGATTTTTTGAACCACTTGAGCTGTCTCTGATACTTTTAGTTTGATAAGTTGGAGTTAGAAATATTTGGACTCATTCTGATTTCAGTGTAAAAGCACTTGAGGCTTTATCTGGCTTGTAATACTCCCTGGACCTCAGCTAATCCTTATTGGGGAAAAGAAGAGGAGATAAAACCATTTTACAGCTGTGCAGGCTTTGAAATGCCTTAAGAGTGATGAGAACAATGTGCAAAGTTCCTCAAAATAAAGCCTTTTTCCAATTGAGTTCATATCTTGAGATTGCTGAAAAAGAATACCTGGCAGCGTGTGTGAATGGATTCTTTAGAACAAGGTCACATAACAAGCAATGCGTTTATCTGTGTATTAGTGCCAGGTCTATACCCAGGACATAGAAACTCAAAATACTATATTTTGAAGGGGGAGGATAGTAAGTGGGGAAAATAAAATTGAGAAATAGCCATGCATTTTTTGCATGCATTCTCTGTAAAAAAAAAAAAAATTGCTCATATATTTTTCTTTTGCAAACATAAACATATCTAACTTATGGTTTAATACAATGTCAAGTGCTTTTCAATAATAAACAAAATGCTAATTTTGTGAATTTCCCTCTTGAATCCCCAGATCACTGACCATATTAGATTATGGTACTGATGGTTTTCTTCTTCTCATAAAACTTTCCCATATGTCTTCATTGATATACTACTCTAATTTTCACTTATGGAACTGCTGTTTGTTCGTTACCTGACAATACTTCATTGCCTATGGCTGAAAGTCACAGTGGCTTGGCCTTGCCAGGCCACAGGAATAAGACATGTGACCATACCTGTAGCTATAAATAACAGTGACCTGCCTTTTCTAACTCGTGAGAGTAAGAGTTTGTCAATCAGATAGACAACTTACTCTCTTGGCCAATGTATTAGGCTCAGGGTTTAGTATATTAACCAAGTATACCCAATGTGAACCTTTCAATGTATTTGACATATCGTCTCTGAGAAAGATAAGGTATTTTAAGCAGTTGAATCATTAAGCTATTACACAGGCAAACAGTTGTAATTCTTCCCAGGTATGGAGAATATCTTTAAAAATGAAGTCAACAAATAGAGGCAAACAGATCTACAGAAAAAGATAGACAAAGCATGCCAATAGCCACATGCAGAAGAATGAAACAGGACTCCTATCTCTCACCACTCCCCAAAATTAATTCAAGGTGAATAAGAGACTTAAGTATAAGGCATGAAACAATAAGAATTCTAGAAGAAAATGTAGGAAAAACTCTTATAGATATCAGCATATACAAAGAATTATGACTAAGATCCTACAGGAACAACAAAAATAAATAAATGGGACTTGATTAAATTAAATGATAACGTATTGACCCTTTCCTTTAAACCACTTTAAGCATTAAGGTAGTTATATTCATATGGTGCAATAAAGCCACATTCCTTTTTACTCCTAAGACAGTTTGAGTTTTAATCACTTATGGTGCTGAAATGATTCTTTTTTTTTTTTTTTTTTTTTTTCGGCATATGATGGGGATACAGATTTTAAGGTTTCAATAACTGCCCTTTCTCCCCCTCCCCCCACAAGTCTGAGTCTCCAGCATAACCATCCCCCAGACGGTGCACTTCTCACTCATTATATATGATTCTTAATTAATACACACATCACATCAAGAAGCATTTCATGAATAGGAAATAGACTGAGATGTTTAAGACATTGCTGAAAAAAAAGCAGACAGTGATAGTCTCTAGATACAGGGGTCCTCAAACTTTTTAAACAGAGGGCCAGTTCACTGTCCCTTGGACCGTTGGAGGACAGGACTATAGTTTTAAAAAACCATGAACAAATTCCTATGCACATTGTACATATCTTATTTTGAAGTAAAAACAAAAAACAAAACAAAAAAAAAAAACGGGCAAAAACATCCACATGTGGCCCACAGGCTGTAGTTTGAGGATGCATGCTAATGTTGTGGTTCTGACATTTACAGGACATGGTGATCAGGGGGTCCTGATCACCCCATTCTATTTTTGCCCTGTTACTAAAAAATTGGTAAGATGAAAGATCCAAAACATTAAATAATACATTAGTATCTATTTTAGATTTCGTAAGCTTTCTTATAGAATAGCATTATTCATATTTATTGTCTGCCAAATAATGTTTTATCTCTATATTTAAAAAATTTTATTACTCTGTCTACGTATACAAAAGGACTCAAAAGTGTTAAAACATATGCATTCTGTTTGCTTATATTATTTTTATATGCTGAAGAAAAGATGACTAAAATAAAAATATTTACTGGCTGAGCTGATGTAGGATGCTCTCCCAAACTTTCTCAAACTGTGCTAACATGATTACTTTTAATTTTATACTTTTGAGCTGTAGATAAACTTTAGGGAGTCAAAACACTATTTTTATGCATTTAATCCTTCATTAATAAGTTTTTTAGCAGTACCTGGCCATCTTCCCTGTGAAGTGCTTGTTTTGCATCTCCTTCTCAGCAGTGTTTCAGAACTGACAGTTTTGCTTATGGTGATAAGAGCTTGAGGCCTCAGCAGTGTGCTGAGTACTACAGAGTTTCCAAAAAACAAACCAAGGCCCTGCACCTATAACATCAGAAGAACAGCAAGATACTGACAAACAGTAAGGATTGCAGTGAGGTAAAAAGAATAAAGCAGGTAAATAAATCATAAAATATTTTTACCTTTGTAAAAGATTCTGGTTCAGCTATTTTTATTACAATGCCCCCTATCATTAATTTCTGATTTTGCTTTCAGTTCTTGATGACAACCAATAAGTAGAAATTACGTTTATTTTTATTAGTAGAAATCTAGACATGTATAAAACTTTTCTAAAATAGTCTTCTAAATGCCTTGAAATATGCTGAACCAATTTGTTTAGGAATAGCTAAATTAGGATGGTGAAAAATAATGAAGGAGTAAATGGGTCAACCTGTATCTACCCCAGCAGCTTGTAGATGTTAATAATCAACATTTCATTTTCTTTTTTAAAGAATCAAGATTTTATTTATTTATTTATTTTTTTAAATATGAAATATTTCATAGACCCAAAAGAGGAACAAATTTTTTATTTTATCTTTTTTTTTCTTAGTGACTAAGTAAAATACAAGTTTCTCAGGCCTCCCCAACTGTCTTTCCAGATAGGGTTTCATAATAGGATTAACAAGGATGTCACAGCCTCTTTCCACAACCCCAGATATAAGAACTGCAGTCTGTCAAACTAATCCTTCTAAATATTTCTGGGGCATATTTTGTGTGCTCATGAGCACAGCTTCTCCTGCCAGTCATTGCTGCTCCTAAAAGCAGGAGCTCAGGGCAATCTTATCCAACAAGCATCTCATCTTCTGCTCAAGCACTAGCTGCAGAGTTTCCAGAATACCAAAGCTCTTTTCTTTGCTTCTCTTCTTTCCCTTCCTTTTCCTTTTTCTTTTGGTTATTATAATAGGGTGACATTTTAGAATATCTATACTTTACAGATTGTTTATAAAATAACCCTTTATAAATTCAGTTTTTTTGTTTTTTTCCCCCTATTTTCCTTCCATGCTCCCAGTCCACACAGGTGCAGGAATTTCTATACCAAAAGTTTTCAATAAGGATTATTTAACTAAAACTTAAGAAACATCAGCAGCAAGAGTTAACTAACCATAATGAAGAATAAACACTAAAAATGTGTTAAACAATTAGAAATATTTTGAATGCCACCTGCATGCATTCTGATTTAGAATACTTTACTCCTCTTGATTCTACAGCTGATACATATTGAACCATACACCAAGTTCAGTCTGTGCCTCTTCACTATTGGTGTACTCATTTCTACTTTTTCTTTCCACAAATACTTGCCACAAGGGACTCTTATAAAGCATGATGAGTCCATGGAGTGGAACCCATCACAGTCACAGTCTGGATAAAAAGCACTGTATTGAACTCAGCATCTTCTTTACCGCCTCTAACAACCGAAAATTTTTCACTAGGTCATGCAGTGTACCTGAATCTCAGTGAACGTACTAACCCTGATGTAAATCAGATCTGGCAACCTGATGCTTCAGTCTGCCAAGCATGTCAAACTCGGTCTGATTTTGCTTATCCTTGAACTCTAAATCTGCTACACCAGCCTGATTTTACCTTTATTTTCAAAGATTAATCAGGTTGGTATATCCCTCTAGAAAACAGTGAGTAAAAGCTCTGTCACACTGGCAGCTTTACACTGATTATGTGATCTTTCATTCCAGCTAAACTTCACAAAAATATACAGCACAAAATGAAGAAATCATGGAGGTATTTCTTACCTCTCTCACACCGGACTCATCATTACTGTTTGGCTATCGTAGAAAAATATGTGTAGGAACTTTTCGTCAATAATCATAGCCATCAGCTCTTACTAGAAGTGGTTTTCAACCCTGCCTAGGCATCATCGTGTAATGTTGAATCAAACCCCTTCTCTGCATTCACTAGGAACATTACACAGGTCAAATTAATCTAAAATGAGAGGCAGGGTCATATTTAAAGAAAACAATAACAAAGTGCAGTGTAAGACGTTTCAGAATCTGCGTAGAGTTTCTTGCTTTAGAATATATGAATTTGTGTGATAAATCCATATGTCTTGGTCCTTTTTAGTACAATCTGCTGGAGCCAAGCCTCTGTGGATGGCTACCTCCTTTCATGCATCATTTTCCTGTGTCAGGTTAGCTGAAGAGGTAAATGAAAGATCCGTACTTCAAGCCCTTTGGATAAAGCATGCCATTATTACATACAATAATTTTCTTAACCCTCCTATATTTTTAATGAAAAATTGAAACAATGCACAGAAGCTTGACACTCAATACATTAAAACCTTCCATCATTGAATAAATTGTCTTAAGGCTCCTTTCAACACTGACCTATCAGTTTTTGAAAGTATAAGTGGCTTGCTGAAAGCAGTATTGTGAATTAGTCATTTTGAAAATATGACTTAGAGAATAAAAGTTAAAGCTTTATGTCATGACCCAAAGCATATTGGACAGACATAATGCAGCTCTATATCTTGAGATATAGATTTATTTCTTCAGCTGCATAATGAGCATTGTGACAGAATCATGTGTTAATTATTTTATTATGGTGAAGATGGATGGTAACCCAGCCAGATTATCTTCAGTACCTGTATTATTGTTCACTACTTTGTGAATGTAGAACCACTTCAAGGCATCACACACATTATAATTACTAATTGAGAAAGAGTAACTGAGTTATCAAGCAGACCACACGATTTCTGGAATTTCCATACCAAAGAAAAATGTATAAAGGGGATCATTTAATTAAAACTTAAGAAACAAGTAAAGAGTGTTTACTCTTTAATAAAGATCACGTACTCAAAATGTTTTAAACAGTTATAAAGACAATAAAATATTGTATGTATGCATTTTCTTTTGAACATTTAATTAAAATTTAATATGATCAAAAAGAAAGATTTTATTTAATAACCAATGTTCCACTTAAGGAAAGAAAAAAATACCACTCATCTGGAATAAAATGTGGTATTAAATTCATAAAATTATTATTAACCTCAGGGATCAAAGCAGGTGTCTGATTACTATTTAGGAGTCTGCAACAAATATTACTGTTAATAAATATATAGGCTGTTTAGAAGGTATCTACCAGATTTCTTTTTGAGTTTTATTGCAAAAAACGTGAAAAAGAATATTGAAAAATGAAAGCAAAAAAAATGTTCTTCCATCTAAATTATCTATATTAGCTTCAGGTAAAAATTGCATTTATCATCTTATCATGTAATTCCCTCATTAATCATGCCAGAAGGAAAGTTATTTATTTATTTATTTAGGAAGAAAGTTTTCAGCAGCAAAGACTAGCTTACCTAGAAGAACAGGTTTATAAATGAAATGAGGGGTCAAAAATATGTTTATGATGCCAGCAGCAAAATACATCTTAGAATTGTTTATATAAAATTAATTACCATTTTGTCAGGGATCTACAGAGAAAGGTCCATTCTGAAAACTTCACCTCTGTTTGACTCTTGCTTCTATTTCCTGAAAACAGTTTTAAGGAAAAAGCTTATTAATTTAGCACATATCGTGCTAACCTAGTAAAATCTACAGGAAGAAATGTAGAGACTTATTCATGATATGTATAAACAAAATATATAACTCTTCACACACATTTAATTTCTTAAGACAGCTATTAGTTCAAAGATTATTCATATTTGCAATCTATGAATATGAATTGATATTTTATATACTATAAAATTTATAAATGCATTTATAATTAATACATCATAATATAATATATAATTTATTAATATAATAACATACAATATATAATTTGTAATAATATAATATATAATTATAATTATAATTAATGCACTATAATTAATGCACTAATTAAATACAGGGATTGCTATATATTGTAAAAAGTTTAGTGTTTTAATTTCTCTGTGTTGTAATATGTGGGCATTGGAATAGTGTGTTTAAAGTAGTTTTTATGGTAGAGTGAGACAAGTTTCATTTGTATACATTTCTGTCTTTTTATAGTAATGTTCATTTGTTATCCTCCTACAGAGCAAAAGAAAAACAGATGAGTATGTTTAAAGATTCTTATCCTTTCACTAGTTTCCTAGCAGGATTATTTTGTTAAACATACATCATTCTTTGGATGTCCAATGGGTAAAAAAAAAATTAGCTAATGCATTTGGATGAAGTTTCCTCCTCAAGAAAATGTCAGTTTTGTTTAGAAGGACCCACATAAATAAACAGTGAAAAAATTTTTATCATGTTCCAAGATAAGAAAAAATGTCATTAAGGCTTATGACATCATATTAATTTGAAAAGAATTACATTTTTAAGTATTTTAAAACTTACAGATCTGTAAATTAAATATTTGGATATAGAAAACAGAAGTCATATTGTGGGTCTATAAATGCATAGTTCTTTCCAACTTTTACCTTGAGATTTAAGAACTGGTGATGATAAACAGCAAAACTGTGATTAGGTTTTGGAAACCATAAATTCTACAATAAGCAGTTTGAACACCTCTGTTTTTCTTCAGGTAAGGTAGAGAACAATCAAGAATATTATGTTTAGAGTGCTCTGCATTCAAACTATGCTTCTCATCCTTTGTCATGGTACAGTCTTGATTTAAACTACCTCAAACATAGCAAACACTGGTTCTCAAAATCTGAGTTCCAAGCTAAGAAAATAGGCATTACTTGTGATAATGTTGAGAAGACGATTTTCAGGCCCCACCACAGACCCACTGAATTATAAAGTCTGAGATTGAGGTCTGGTACTTTGTGTTTTAAAGATGCATCTAGTGATTCTGCTTTGCTACAGCTTGAGAACCAATGCTGTAGTTTGATACCTACATTTGAGAATTCTGCTTGCACTGTATAAGAAATTTATTGAATAAAATATATAATTTATCATCTAAACTGAGGCATATTTGAGAGTGAATGTTTTTCCACATACAATTACACTGAATAAACTGTTGCAAAGATGTATTATTAGGTTACCTGATAATAACAACCATGTATCAGTTATAGGGTTCTTTTTTTTTTCTTTTAGTTTTGACAACTGGATTTGTCTTCATCTAGCCTGAGACAAAGAGTGTGAATTTGACAAAGTTTCTTAGGAGAGGTAGCCGCAAGAGCTAAAGTAGTTTTTCTTTCTCCCAACCAGTGAAACTGCAATAATTTACTAGTTAATTTTTCATAGAAATATTATAAAATTCCCTCTTTTTCATTTGTCTCAATAGCCACTTAAAGAGCTACACCTGATTCCTTTGTTTCCTTACTTCTCTTGGAGCATCATCAGTCCTCTGACTTTTTACTTTTCTGAAGGGTCTGGATTTTCTTTCTTTCAATAAAACCTATGCTAGAGTAAATATGCCATGGCATTCCATAGACTGTCCTGTCCCCTCAGAAGGAGAGCCACGTATATACCACATGGTGGAAGGAATGTCTCATCCCCAGTGTGTCCCATAGTTTGGATCACATGCATATTTTATGAGAAGCTGCTCTCATTATCAAATAGTCAGTTCAGGGATGATGTCATTATTACTGTTTCTGTGGTGGAGGTATTCCCTTTCACAGCCAATGAGAGCAATGCAAACTTCCTTTTTTTTTTTTTTTTTTTAACATAAAATTTTCTCGCTCCCATGTTCGCGACCCCCTCTGAAAAAAGACATGGTGATTACCTTATTGGTTTTTGGTAAACATCAAACACTACAGAAAGTTAGGGACTAATATGTATACCAAACATTCCTCTTCTTTCTTCAGTGTCCAGAAATAAAGTAATAATAATAATACAGTAATAATACAAATAAAGTAATAAATAATACGATAATAATACAATAATAATCTTAAGAATTGACCTGGGAATACAAGAAAGGAGGAATTCTCCAGGCATCTTTTGGTATTCTTAGCAAAATAATCTGGCATTTTTACATTATAGCCCCTGCTTTGCAGATTTAAGGTCTCATCATATCTGTCCCTGGATGATTCATTTAAAGATAGCATTAGGATAAAGCATATTGTCCCCCCAAGTCTACAATATGGTTTTTAGTTTAATATGTGCATCTGTTTTTATCTCAAGCACAATAAAAGAACATATTTAATTGTTCTTTGTTATTTCCCTGTCCTTTGATTAGATTCAGTTTCATGAGGGAAATTTCAAAAAGAAATCAAAGAATTTTATCAGCCAATTGTGTCTGTGTTTTATATTTCAACCCTGGTGGAGAAATCTGTCATCTGTATTTCTTGGGTAAGATGTTTCAGTGGTAATTTGTTACTGAGCTTGTGGTCAGTAAAACCATGGATAGAAAAGCAGCCAGTGAGACATCATAGTCTCATCACACCTTCCCAGCCTCCCTATCCCTTTATTCTTCAACTCCTAACACCTCTATGTAGCAGCACACCTATGGTTACAGGTTTGAGTTGGACATCAGATGATATGAATATGATATAATATCACATTTACTTAGTTTGGCCAGTGACATTGATATACAAACTCCCAGTCCCAATGTTATGACAACCTTCTATGCCATGTAATCATGTAGGCCAAATGCCTGAAGCCAACCCTCAGCTACCCCTAAAGAGCAATAGTACCCTCCAACACTATCCCCTGTAATGGAGACTCTTAATTAATTCTGTAGTTTTCAAAGAAATAGTACTCAGTGAAGACACAACTTCAGTACATTCCAAGGCAAGTTATGTCAGCCCAAGGATGATGTCAATCCTTCATTTTCTGGCTTCTCCTTCTACGGTTATTTTTCTCTATATATAATGGTAGTTAGAATAGTACTATGTAATATCAAAATGATTGTGAAAATAAAATCAGAATAATAAAATTAGACACCCATTTCTTACTCAATACAAAAATCAACTGAAAATAGATCAAAGCCCTGAATGTAAGACATGATAAAATAAAACTACTAGAAAACAAAATAGGGGAAATGCTTCAGGACATTGTAATGGGGAAAGCTTTTATGAATGAGACTTCAAAAGCATGGACAACAAAGCAAAAATAAACAAACGAGATTATATTAAACTAAAAAGCTTCTTCACAGCAAAGGAAACAATTAGTAGAGGGAATAGACAACCTGCAGAATGGGAGAAAATATTTGTAAACTACTCATTTGACAAATAATATTCAGAATATACAAAGAATAAAAACATCTCAACAGTAAAATAACAAACAATCTGATTAAAAAATAGGCAAAATGATCTGAACAGACATATCTCAGATGAAGATATACAAATGGCAAAAAAAAATACATAAAAAATTCTCAGCATCACTCATCATCAGGGAAATGCAAATCAAAACTACAATGAGGTATCATCTCAGTCCAGTTAGGATGAATATCATCAAAAAGACAAAAATATCAAATTCTGGCAAGAATGTGGAGAAAAGAGGACTCTTCTACATTGTTGGTGGGATTTTAAACTATTAATAATATAGCCCTGATGGGGAACAGTATGACAGCCCTTCAAAAACTACAAATAGAGCTACCATATGATCCAGCAATCCTACTACTAGGAATATTTTCAAAGGAAGAAAATAATTATAACATAGAGATGTCTGTACCACCAGGTTTATTGCATCATTATTCACAATAGTCAAGATATGGAATAAACCTCAGTGTCCAACAACAAATGAATAGATAAAGAAAATGTGGTATATATAAATCATGAAATGCTATTCAGCCATAAAAAAGAAATGAAACTTGTCATTCATGGCATCATGGATGAAGAGAGGACATTATAAGTGAAACAAACCAAGAACAAACAATTAAACACTGCTTGTTCTCACTCTTATGTGGAAGCTTAAAAAATTTATTTCATAAACATGTAAAGTAGATCAGAGGATATTATAGGCTGGGAAGGGTAGGTGGAAGGGAGGGAAAGGGACAGATTTGTTAAAGGCTACAAAATTACAGCAAGATAGGAGGAATTAATTCTAGTGCTCTACATCACTATAGGATGTCTGTAGTTAACAATAATATATTGTATATTTCCAAAGAGCTAGAAGGAAGATATTGACTCTTCCCAATACAGAGAAATGATAAGTGTTGGAAGTGATGGATAGATTAATTACCTTGTTCTGATCACGATACATTAGATGCATGAAAACCTCATATTACTACAGAAATATGTAAAATTATTATTTTTGAATGAAAAAATAAAATAAAAAAATTTAAAATCAGAGGCTGATGTATGTAAATAGTTATAAGGTGATTATTGTAGATGGCATATATTTTACGTGTTAAGATTTTCAGGGGCTGGGCACAGTGTCTCATGCCTGTAATTCTAGCATTCTGGAAGGTAGAGGCAGGAGAATCACTTGAGCTCAGGAGTTGGAGACTAGCATGAGCAAGAGCAAGACTTTGTCTCTATAAAAACAGCAAAATTAGCAAAGCATAGTGGCACGCACCTATATTCCCAGCTACTTGGGAGGCTGAGCATTATCCCCAGCATTATCTCTAAGTCCATCTCTCTATAATTAAAATGAAGGGGAATGTACAGTGGAAAAATAATTGGTATTTATCACTCACGTATTACTACAGCTCTATTTTATCTTTGCAAACAATTTAATCAAGTAAGCTATAATTGATCATTTCTCTCTACACAGCTTTCATTATCACATCACTTGTTTTTTATATGTACATATATGTATGTGTGGATAATATCATCAGAAGGGTGACATTGCAATTATATGATTATTATTATAGTGCCAAGTTAATAAGGTCAAAATATTTTAATGCACTTTAATTGGTAACTACTAAAATTATAATCTGATTTTGATCACTTTGAAATTTAAAAAGCCCCTTTTAAAGTCAGAGATGTTTTGACAGAAGTTAATTGAATCAATGTGCTTAACTTTAAAAAAAGTCCTCTTTTCATTAATTGTGAAGTGACTTTAGTTAAAATAACTAATAGTTAAAATTACATGCTAACTACTTAGCTTGCCATTCCTTTATTTAGCACCCCTATGTGCATATCTTCCCCTCAGACATAAGCAGCCACATGCACCAAATGCTTGCATTGTTCCTATTCATCTTTCTAATGACATCTCTTTTGTAAAGATTTCTCTGACACTTACCAAAAAAAAATTTTTCTCTTAGTTGGATTTCATAGCATTTTGTTATTTTATTATAGTACTCTTATCATAGTTTAAGTTGATAAAATATCTCTAACTACCACTTGTCTTTGCATCGGTTTTATTTGAATTTGCAAAATTGGTCCATAACTCCTTTGTCATTAAAAAATGCAACAAAAAGTATGTGTGTATACATGTGTGTGTGCATGTTTGCCTGTGTGTATACATATATGTGTGCATATATGAGTGTATTTCAGTAAATTATTAAATATATTAGGTTAAAGTTGTAACAAATGTTATTGGATACTAAAATTCATATATATTTGTGCATTTATGTTCAGTTATAACAACTAATTTCTCATAAATCTGTATTTTCACATATCAGTAAAACATTTATATATTTGAGTCATTTGAATACTCTCTTAGAAAGAAAACAATTTAAGGGTAAGAAAGTAGCTATGTCATGAAATAATAGATTAATAGGTTGCAAAGTGATCTAGCTCAAAATGTTTTAGATGAGGTAGGAAAATAAACAGATAGTTATGATGTAAGGAAGCAATTGATAAATACCCTTGAATTGTAAAACAGAAATGATTTCTTCCCTCAACATCAGTGTTATAATATACCTGAAGCTATCCTTAGATCTAGGAGTCAGTGTATATTGCATGAATTTTAGTATGCCCTTGATAACCAGATTATTTTTAAAAGCTGTGCTTGCTGTTGTTTGGAGAAAAAGAGAGAGCCACTCATCATATCTGTAAAACGTCCTTGTAGCGATATTTATTTTTATATACAACATGTATTCACATAGTTCAGCAAAATTTCTAATGAAAAGAATAACCATATTTAAAAAATTATCAAAAAAAATCTTTAGAGTATGGGTCAGCGACAAAATTTTGAAGACAAGAGTAAACACAGACTTCTGTAGGCAGATGTGATATGTCAGGAATAAACAATTATTATAGAACATTGTTACCGGAGCCTAACCCTATGAGAAAAATATCTTACCTCATTTTCAGATTTATATCTGTGTTTTCTTTTTTTCTATTTCCAGGATGATATTTTCTTTAAAGTTTGTGTTTACCATACCCTATCGCTCTCCTTATAGTCAATTTTGTCATTTTCTTTCATATCTTTTTTACATTGCATCACAGAACTTTGTGTCACAAAATAAACTTTTGTTTCTGAGGATAAAAATTCTTTAAGATATTATAGTTTGAACTAACAAGAATAAGAATAAGAAAATCTAGAGATAACATTCTTTTCTGTTTTATATACTGATACATAGATCTCGCCTAATATATTAATACTCTAATTATGCAATTAGTTACTTCTTCTATTATCATTTCATTTAATTTTTAAAACCAACACATAGAATGTCTAGGAGACATCAAAATCCTCTTCAGTTTTATTCTTTAGAAATATTGCTATTTTCTTACCCCTGTGTGTTTTATATACTGGAAAGGTAAAAAGGCTGCTGAAAGGAAAGAGGAATCAAGTAATGTTAGAGATAGAGAACATCATTCTATATGGCAGAAATTCATGATACTTTTGAAGAATAGTAAGAATTGAGTCTCCTAGACATACAGCCATGGTGGACGTGGGGAAAATAAGGGAGAATTCTGTGGATTGCCAAATAAAGTCCCTCACCCACTTTTCTCTCTTCCTCTCTCTCTTTCCCTGAGCTGAAGGAGTCTCTCTCCATGCTGGGCTGACATTGCAGAAAGGGTGACATGGCACTCCAGTAACCACCACAGCTAGCTCCACGCTGGGTCACAGCTGCAGCCTATGGCCTCCCAGACTAGCAAGCACAGTACTGGGGCTCAGCAAATGCCTGTAACTGCTACTGCCTGGCTGTCACTGATATTTATTTGAGGCCAGAGGCCACTCCAGTCAGCATGTGGTGAATCCTGCTGGAATTCAGTCCAGGACACCAGATTTCCTTCTGGACTGTAGTGTGTCTATAAATGTCATCTGAGGGCCAAGGACAAGAATCTAGGGCTTCAAGATTCTATCCAGTGCTTTATTTTACTTTGACTGAGGTGGTATCCAGTTGCAAGGCAAAGTTACGTGTATTCCCTCCTCTTCCTTCAAGCATAAGGAGTCTTGATTAGCATTGCGCTGCCTGAAGTTAGGGAGGTTTCATGCAGGCACCACCGTGGTGCCACAGCTGGTGTCATGTTGGGCAATACCTCAGGTCCATGGGCTTTGACACAAGTGCAGCACCAGGACTTTCCCAAGGACTACAGTTGGCATGGCCAGGCTGTCACTCAGATTTATGTAGGTCCTCAGTGGTAAAGTGGCCAGGACTTGGGTTATTCTCACTGGGGCAGAGGATTCCTTACTATCTCAAGGCTGGTCTAAATGCTCCTTGGGTGGCACTGATAAAATTCTGTCTATAGTCATCGATGACATATCGATATGATGACATATGCGTAGTGCTGAAGGGGGAGGAACTTTCAAATTAGAATACTGTCCAGTAAAGTTATCCTTCAAACATAAAGTACAAATATAGACTTTCCCAGGTAAATAAACACTGAGGGAAATAATTAGCACCGGATTTGTCTTAAAAGTAAAGCTAAAGGGAATTCTTAAATATGAAAGGAAAAAAAAAGGAATAATGCTAACATGTAACAAGAAATCATTTGAAAATATAAAATACTTACTGGTAAATGTAAGTACACACAAAAAAGTACAAAATAATACTGTAGTTGTGGTATGTAAACCACTTATATCATTAGTATGAAGACAAAAGGACAAACGTATCAAAAATAATAACTACAACAATCTGTTAAGAGATAGACAACTATAAAAATGTAAATAGAGGCAATAACATTTCCAAAAGTTGGAGGGATGGAGTTAAAGGCAGAGTTTTTTAGTTTTCTCACTGCTTCTTTTTTCCCCCTTTCCCTGTGATCAGAGTTAAATTGCCATATACTTAAAATGATTGGTAACAGTACAGTTTTCACAAGCCTCATAGTTATCACAAAACAAAACCTATAATAATTACACAATTATTAAATAGCAATAAATTTAAGGCATCAATCAGAGAAACAAGTAAATAAAGGAAGAGACAAATTACAAATTACAAAACATTCAAAAAATAAATAACAAAATGGCAGTATAAAGTCCTTACCTAAGTCCTTATCAGTAATAACATTGAATATAAATTAACTAAATTCTTCAGTTGAAAGACATAGAGTTGATGAATGGATTTAAAAATATAATTTAGCTATATGCTGACTACAAGAAACTCACTTCACCTATAAAGACACACATAGACTGAAAATGAATGAATGAAAAAGATACTTCATGTAAATGGAAACCAAAAAATAGAAGGAATAGCTACACTTAGACAAAATAAATTTTGAGACAAAAACTGTAAAAAAAGAGACAAAAATTATATAATGATAAAAAAAATCAATTCAGTAAGAGGATATAACATATGTAAATTTATAGTCACCCAATGCTGGAGCTCCCAGATATATAAAGCAAATAATATTAGAGCTAAAGATAGAGATAGACCCCAATACAATAAGAGTTGGGGACTTGAACGCCTCACTTTCAGCACTGGAAAGATTATCTATATAGAAAACTCAACCAAGGAACATTGAACTTAATCTGCACTATAAAACTAATGGACCTAATAGACACATGCAGAACATTTCATCCAATAGTTGTAGAATGCACATTCTTCTTCTCAATACATGGGACATTCTCAAGGATAGATTATATGGTAGGATATAAAATGAGTCTCAAAAATTCAAACAAATCAAAACCTATCCAGTATCTATTCAGACCACAATAGAATAAAACTAGAAATCAATAATAAGTGGAACACTGGAAACTATAGAAAGACATGGAAATTAAACAACATGTTTTTGCATGCCCATTGGGTCAATGAAAATATAAAGAAAGAAATTAAAATATTTATTGAAATACATGAAAGTGGAAATAACACATAATATCTATAGGATAAAGGAAAGCAGTACCAGAGTGAATTGTATAGCAATAAACACCTACATGAAAATTAATAGAAAGACTTCAAATAAACAACCTAATGATATATAACGATATATATGATATATAATGATATATAATGCATAAATAACTAGAAAAGCAAGAGCAAAATAAATGCAAAATTAGTAGAAGAAAAGGCATAACATAATAAAGATCAAAAGAGAAATAGATTTGAGACTAAAATAACAAACATAAACAAATGGTTTGGCTAATGGATACAAACATAAGAGTTAGAAGGAATAAGATCTAATGTTCAATAGCACAATAAGGAGAGTATAATTAACCATAATTTATTGCATATATCAAAATAACCAGAGGAGTGGATTTGGAATGTTCACAAAACAAAGAATTGACAGGTGATTGAGGTAATGGATATCCAAATTACCTTGATTTGATCATTATACATACAGGTTTATATCAAAATATCACATTTACTCCATAAATATGTATAAATATTATATATTCATAAAAATGAAGCATAAAAATTAAAAGTTAGAAAAAGGAACTATAATAAGAAGTGTGAATGAAAACTGTGTACTTTACTTCATATAACAGCCCTCATTTTCTTTTTCATAGTCTATTTAATTGTATCCTGTATGCTATCTCTTATAGTATTGTGTATCTACGTTTCCAATAAAATCAGAAGAATGTTTTGTTTGAAGCAATCAAATGTGACTACTTAACGACATGAAACTAAAAAGTTGCATGAACCTCTGCCAAAAAGAAAAAGAAAACAAAATGAAAATCACAAAAATATTTATTCATCTTTAATATACAGAGGAAAAGCTCAACATGGCAGAAAAGTTTTCCTCAACAAACTAAGTTAAGTGAAAGAAATGGTATGAGTTATTTTTCTCAAAGATATGATTGACAATTTTCATCATATTTCAGTTGCAGCCACCACACTCAGGTCATAACATTCTAAAAGTTTTGTGTTTGTTAATTTTTAAGGACCCTTGTATTCTAAATTCTACATAGAGATAGTTTTAGAAGTATTATGAATCTCAATTTATATATATTTTCATACACCTGAACATGCATATGTGTGTGTGTGCATGTTCAGGTAAAATATAATAATTGAAATACTGAAATTAATATACTCCTAAAATGTGTTTGTATATTTATATAGATAGATAGACAGACAGACAGATAGATAGATCCTTACTGAAATCTGTTCAAAAATTATTTGCTTTTCATGAAATCTACATCATTCCTCCCCAGAGAGCCTACATTAATAATGCTCATAACATTCCTCATTTTGTCTCCAGATTTATGTCAAGTAGCATGTGCTCTTACAACTTTGTAGTCTTCACCTTAGCACCAGGGTTGGTTAGTTGCCCCTCCAGTTGTTCTACTTTTATAATTTTATAAATCATTATATTAATATTTATCATTTTATGACAGATTTCATGCTGTGCTTTAAACACTGATTTTTTTTTACCTGTGTCAACCACATCACTGTACATTTTAAAGGGTGAATATGGGGTTTAATACCTTTGTTCATCATTATTTCAGAACGAAGTGCTCAAAACATGGCAGGCACTTGATGCTACTTTCTCAGTTAAGTACAAAAACAAATTGTAGGTGTCTTATATAATGCTTTCCATGGTTAACTTTTTTGTTTGTTTCTGCTGTAGAAATATGTTTAAAGATTCGCTTGCGCCTAAATAGCATGTATCCAATGTGGAATTATCAAATCGTTTCCCTGTGTTGAAAACAATTTTTTTATTTTGTTTAACATTTAAAATCTTAAAGCCATATTTGACTCAACCCAAGCATTATCATTTCTTAACACAACCATCTTATAAATCTACTATAAATTGTGTTCTCCCAATGTTCAGGAACTAGGATAAGCCATCTTATATTTATGTCCATGTTATTCTAATATTTTCAGCTATTTTCCTTAAGTACTAAGCTTGCTTCTATTTATTATATTGTTTATAATGAAGCTATATCATTTTCCTTTGTATAGGTATAATTAAAGAAGTATGCAAGTCCATGCTCTAATCTCTAATTATATTAATCATAATATTTTATAAATGCATTCACCATCCATTTGTGATGATGTAGTGAATCTGCAAAGATAACACTGTAGGACAAAATTAGTAGAAAAATCATTATGACCACATAGATTATATGATTTATACACATTTTCCACGTGTACTACTTTGTATCTGTAGTGAGTTTGCGTGCCACTAATGTCAGGCAGTGAAGACATGGGATTCAGAGAGGCAGGGTAGCATCTCTAAGAAAATGAAGCACTAGTAAACCCTCCTAACAACACATACTATTCTACATAATTACTAGAGAAGACTATGACTAATATAAGCAATTTCTGTAATGAGGAAATAAGTATTTTTGATTACTATTATGACTATGTAAGTCTGAGTTGCCATTGATTTTATAATTACTGACATAGAGAAGAAGCAAAAAGCAATAATTATATAAAATTAATATAATATATAAATTATATATAAAATCTAATACTTAAACAGAGATAACAGGTCATAGAGTAAACTTTAAGCATAGGTCATGGTATAAGAAGGAAAATTTTGTTTTATCCTCATAATGTTTAAGCTGGCTAGTGTAAAATAGAAATTAGTAGATATCTGGAAGGTAAAATATAATACTTGAAACACCAAACTCAATAGATTCCTTTTGTACATGATTGGACACAACAATTTAGTTAGCTGGAATATTAAAGAAATGGATTTTTGCACAAAATTCAAACACAAAACATCAGAAAAAAACAGAGAGAGTTGGAAGACAGTCCCAGAACCAGTAGTACCTGACAAATGAGAATTAGAACTACAGAGGAAAGATAAATTGGATGAAGGGAAAGGAAAGCTGTGTACTTGTGAAGAAATATTAGCATACTCTTTTCTGAAATAAATTAACCAACGATCACCAAAATAAATGATGAAATAAAGCACAAGGACACTTGTATATGTCTTAAAAATAAAATAAACTTATGAAAATAATTGTGTCTTACTCAAAATAATTGTTAATGTACTAGTACAGAATTCCTTATCTAAAATTGGCAATTATAGTTCCAAGTTTCATATTTTTTCACACTTAATAAGGTGACATGAAATACCTTAAGTTTCTACCTCTGGAAACCAGAGAAATAACAGTTATTTAAATTTAAAATGGAACAAAAGAAACTAAAGTTTTAAAAATTAGGGCAGAAATCATAAAAATAGTCAATAATACCACAAAATGGTTTTAAGAAAAGATCAATATAGTTGATAAAACTCCAGTCAGGTTAACCAAGGAAAAAAAAACACAAAACATAAATTTCTGATGTTAAAAATAAAATACTTGTTACCAGCACCAATCTCAGGAACATTAAAAGGATAATCAAAGAATACTATACACATACACACACAAAAAAAAAACTCTATGCAGATAAATTTGATAACTTAGATGTAATAGACACAAACTGCCAATATCCACACAAGGGAATATGTATATCCTGAATAGCTCTGTATCTGTCAAAAACAATCAATATTAAATAACCATGCAAAAAAAGAAAGCACCAAATCCAGATGATTTCACTGCTGAATTCTACTAAACATTTATGGAAGAAATGATATTAACTTTCACAATCTTTTCCAGTATATATAAGTAGAGGGAGCATTCAATAATTCATTCTATGAAATTATTAACTTAAAAACGAAATTAGATAAAGATATTACAAGAGAGGAATAGTAAAGACTGATTACCCCCCAAAACACAGATGCAGAAATCCTCCAGAAAATATTAGTGAATATAATTTATCAATCAATAAAAATAGTTATATACCATGTCAAGCGAAGTTTATTTCAAGTATGCAAAGCTCCTTCAACATTGGAGAATCAATCAACAGGCTAAACAAGGAAAAAAAAACATACAGTTCTGTCAATATACGCAGAAAATAATTTTCACAAAATCCTAAACTATCAGCAAACTACAGATAAAAGATATTTTTTCAAATTCATAAATATCATTTATAAAAACTTAAGTATAACATCAAATTTAATGTTGAGAAACTAGCTGCTTTCCTCCTAAGATTATAACAAAGCAAAGATGTCTTCTCCTGCTCAATATTGTACAGACATTTATACCAAGGACAATAAAACAAGAAAAAAAATCAAATATTTACATGTGATATGATGCTTTATGAAGAAAATCCTGAAGAATATCCCAAAGCTCCAAAAATTAGTAAGTAAAGTCATAGGATAAAGATCATTATACAAATGCCTATTGTTTCTTGTTAAAATCAGAATATTATAAGGTTACACATGTTTTTGTTACATAATTTGCTTTTGTACAGTTTGCGTTGGAGTTATAGGTGTGCTCAATTGCTTGTTTTAATATCAGCAATGAACTACTAGAATTTCAAATTTTAAAAATTCCATTTAAAATAATACAAAAATAAATACATAAAATTGAAAAAAAACTTGAACAGAATCAGTATAAAGAAAACTACAAATAAAAGAAAATCTAAATAAATAGATATTTTATGCAGATGGATTTGTAAACTTAATATTAAGATACAAATTAGGCCGGGTGCAGTGGCTCATGCCTGTAATCCTAGCACTCTGGGGGGCCGAGGCGGGCAGATTGCTCAAGGTCAGAAATTCGAAATCAGCCTGAGCAAGAGCGAGTCCCCGTCTCTACTATAAATAGAAAGAAATTAATTGGCCAACTAACATATATAGAAAAAAATTAGTCGGGCATGGTGGCACATGCCTGTAGTCCCTGCTACGTGGGAGGCTGAGGCAGCAGGATTGCTTGAGCCCAGGAGTTTGAGGTTGCTGTGAGCTAGGCTGATGCCACGGCACTCACTCTAGCCTGGGCAATAAAGTGAGACTCTGTCTCAAAAAACAAAAAAAAAAAAAAAACAGATACAAATTATTCCCAAATTGAACTATAGATTCAATACAATTCCAATTAAAATCAGAGGGTGCTATTTTGCAGATACTGACAAATGGTTCTGCAGATAATGTGGAAAGGTAAGATAGCCAACATAATACTAAGGATAAAAAACAAAATTTAAGTACTATTCAATTTCAAGATTCAATCTAAAGCTACTATAATCAAGACAGGGTGGTATTGGCAGAAGAATAGAAGCAAAGATCAGTGGAATAGAATAGAGATCCCAGAAACAGACCCACACAAATTTGGTCAGTTGATCTTTGACAAAGGTTAAAAATGTAATTCCATGGAGAAAGGATAATCTTTCCAAAAAGTGATGCTGGAGCAATTGGTCTTCTATAAGAAAGAAAGAAAGAAAGAAAGAAAGAAAGAAAGAAAGAAAGAAAGAAAGAAAGAAAGAAAGAAAGAAAGAAAGAAGGAAGGAAGGAAGGAAGGAAGGAAGGAAGGAAGGAAGGAAGGAAGGAAGGAAGGAAGGAAGGAAGGAAGGAAGGAAGGAAGGAAGGAAGGAAGGAAGGGGAGGGAAGGAAAAGAAGAAGAAATCTAGGCAAAGACCTTCCATCTTTCATAAAAATTAACTCAAAATGGTTCATAGATACAGGTCTACACATAAAATGTAAAACTATATAATTGCTGGAAGAAAATATAGGAGAGAATCTAGGTGGCTTTGGGTTTGGTGATGAGTTTTTACTTCTTTCTTTTCTTTTCCTTTTTTTTTTCTTTTTTCAAGTGGTGATGAGTTTTTAGATACATCACTAAAGCATGATCAATGAAAATAGAAACAAATTGACAATATTAAAATTTAAATTTTCTACTATGAAAAAGATGCTGTTATGAATATTCAGAACAAATAAAGGACTAAGGAATCTATATAGTTGTTCAAGGCTAAACAATCATTGGTACAACCAGAATTTTAATTCAACCTTGACTAATTCCAACGTCTGTGTCTTCTAACTTACCATGTGGCAATAACATATCAATATTTAAACAGCATGTCAAAGTTACCATGTCCAAATAATCAAGTAGCAGCAAAGAAAAGAATAAATATTGCTGTTCGTGTGGCCAGGATTGATTTGCATGTTCCCAAATGGTTTAATATTTTTATTAGATAGTACTTCAAATGAACATTTCATTTTCAGTTTTTCTAATTGTGCATAGAAAACGTCTTGCTGCAAAACTTGATCATGCCTCATCAAACTTCATTATGTATTTAATTAAGATATTAATGAGACAACTCTGAAATTGAATGAGAAATTAACCTACT
Source organism: Mirza zaza (assembly GCA_008750895.1). Lineage (NCBI taxonomy): Eukaryota > Metazoa > Chordata > Mammalia > Primates > Cheirogaleidae > Mirza > Mirza zaza. Next base: position 2,762 of record VSMD01069721.1, on the reverse strand, counting down.
AGTTTATTGCTAATAGACAAAATTATTAGCCCCCTCTCCATTTTCCTGCATCACACATCACTTGGTAAATTAATTTTCACTTACTGTTTTAAGTACTTTTCTCTATTATTTGTTAGAAGTCTTCTTATATATCTTGTAAGAATCATTAAAAAATGGCTTATTTAACCATTTCCAAACATAACAGTGCTATTTCAAACATGGTATTTTACTCTTTTCGAAATATAGCTCATTTAACACCTTTAGTATTTAAGTTTCATATTTCTGTCTTTATTTATATAGTTAAGATAAGAAATTGGTGTTATGATATTAGTCACATGTTATTTCGCTGCAAACAGATTTCCAGTTAAATTGAAATATTAACAACGTTACCATTAAATTCAATTTATGTTTTAAAATAAAAAGTTTTGTCTTTAAAGGGCATTTATTGAAACCTTAAAATTTGTACCCCCATAATATGCCGAAATTAAAAAAAATATATTAAAAAAAAACTACAGAAAAATATCCCCAAGTAATATAGCTGGCAAAATACACAATTTAGGGATATCATATAATTTTATGGCATTAGCAATTCAAATGTTAATAAACATAAAACTAATTGTATAAAAAAAAGTTTTGTCTTAAGAATCATAGCTTGGCATCAATAGAAATTGGCATTATAGAACTAAATGTAAAACTTTTATTAATTGGGCAAAATCGGATTTTTAATAGAAGCAAAATTGTAAAAATTAGAAAGTATAATATGAAGATACAGATATTCAAGTTGAATTACAAGATTGAGCTACAGTATATTGGAGATACACACAGAAACAATGTACTTTTTAGTTTTTAGTATTTAAATTTAAACTTAGAAACTTGATCTAGAAATCATAAATTAGAAACAGATTAATAATGATTTATTTTATTTTAATTATCAATTAAGCTAAAATGTTCTTTTTGATATGTTGAAAAATACTAAGTAGGAAAATATTATGAAAAAAAGTATCCCAAGTCTTTGTAGGTCTGGTAAAATTCAGATGTGAAACCATCTGGTCCAGGTGTTTTTTTGGAAGACTTTTTATTACTGCTTCAAATTTGGTACTTGATATTAGTCTGTTCAGGAATTCTATTCCTGATTAAGTCTAAGGAGGCTGTGTGTTTCTCAGAATTTGTCCAATTCCTCCACGTTTTCAAGTTTATATGCATATATATTTTTATATTGATCAGAGATGATATTTTATATTTCCATGATATCAGTTGTAATTTCTCCTTTTTTCATTCCTGATTGAGTTTATTAGAGTCCTGTCTTTGCTGCTTCTGGTTAAACTAGTGAGGCCTGTCAATTTTGTTTATCTTTTGAAAAAAACAACTTTTTATTTCATTAATCTCCTGTATAGTGCTTTTCTTATCAATTTCATTCAGTTCTGCTATGATCTTGGTTATTTATTTTCTTCTGCTGAGTTTGAGATCATTCGATATTTTTTTTTTTTTTTTGAGACAGAGTCTCACTTTATTGCCCAGGCTAGCGTGAGTGCCGTGGCATCAGCCTAGCTCACAGCAACCTCAAACTCCTGGGCTCAAGCAATCCTGCTGCCTCAGCCTCCCAAGTAGCTGGGACTACAGGCATGTGCCACCATGCCCGGCTAATTTTTTCTATATATATTAGTCGGCCAATTAATTTCTTTCTGTTTATAGTAGAGATGGGGTCTCGCTCTTGCTCAGGCTGGTCTCGAACTCCTGAGCTCAAACGATCCGCCCACCTCGGCCTCCCAGAGAGCTAGGATTACAGGCTTGAGCCACCGCGCCCGGCCATTCGATATATTTTTAATATGATTTGTTAATTAAAAAAAAAAATCATCCATGTTCCTAAGGAGTATTGCTATGAAAATTTTGCATTCACATGCCGATAAAAGTCATTTGTACACATCTCTTCTCAAGTCCCCATTCAGGTATTGAAATTGATAATGGTTGGGGCATTTTACAATATAAACTCATAAATATTAAAAGTATGTCCCCCACAATTTTTCCCGGATAACATCACTTTCCATTATACCAGTGGATCCAAGGGTATTTTCAACTTTATAATTGCTAGTAATCAAATAAAGCAATAATGTAAAAACTTGTTACTTTATTTATTTAATAAAACAAAATGATATTATGACACCACCTCTGGTGATTGTAATGTCTCATCAATTTCTGTTGAGATGTAAATAAAATTTATTTTTGAAAGCTAACAAAGTGCAAAAACCAGTATATTGAATTTGAAATAATATTAAAATTACAAAAAATGATTTAATATAATGAAATAAAAATAAGTTTTATTTTACAATGAATAATTGTAGTTGGTTAACAAAAATAATCTAATAATTATAGACTACAATTATGAATATACTTATCAATGAAAAATTGATGTTCTAATAATTATAGAAAATAATTGAATTATATTTTATATACTGAATATGATATATAGAAAATAAAAATATTGTGTGCATTATAATGTAGATTTGGAGAGGGTAGTTTGAGAATTATCCTTTTATTACATGTTTTACTTTTAAAATATTCTATGTATAATAATATTTAAATGTCAAATTTAGAATATATGAAACATCGTATCAAAGAGTACATTTCCTAGAGTAAACACAGTATTTTGAGGTAAAACACTGACTTAGAAGGACAATGATGTAGTAATTTTTATTACTTTAAAGTAATACATTAACAATATTTATACATTACTAGGCTCTTTTTAGTATAAAACAATGTTATGATAAGGTATATATAAATAACAT
>VSMD01069717.1:0-53775 GCA_008750895.1 Mirza zaza | reverse complement strand
CCGTTGTTTCTTAGAGCTGAATAGTACTCCATGGTATACATATACCACATTTTATTAATCCATTCTTGGATTGATGGCCACTTGGGCTGTTTCCACAGGCTTGCAATTATGAATTGTGCTGCTATAAACATTCGAGTGCAGGTGTCTTTTTTGTAGAGTGTCATTGGATCTTTTGGGTAGATGCCCAGCAATGGGATTGCTGGATCAAATGGTAGATTCACTTGTATGGCTTTAAGGTATCTCCATATTGCTTTCCACAGAGGTTGAACTAGTTTGCGGTCCCACCAGCAGTGTAGGAGTGTTCCCCTCTCTCCGCATCTACACCAACATCTATTGTTTGGAGACTTTTTGATAAAGGCCATTCTCACTGGAGTTAAGTGATATCTCATTGTGGTTTTGATTTGCATTTCCCTGATGATTAGAGATGTTGAGCATTTTTTCATATGTTTGTTGGCCAGTCTTCTGTCTTCTTTAGAAAAGTTTCTGTTCAAGTCCTTTGCCCACTTTTTAATAGGGTTGTTTGATTTTTTCTTGCTGATTTTCGTGAGTTCTAAGTATATTCTAATTATCAGCCCCTTATCAGATGCGTAGGATGCAAAAATTTTCTCCCATTCTGTAGGTTGTCTGTTTATTTTCATGACTGTTTCTTTGGCTGTGCAGAAGCTTTTTAGTTTGATCATGTCCCATTTATGTGGGCAGTAATTTTAAATTATCTTTGTTTTAAACACATCCCTACAGACACCATTTCTCTCTCGGGACCTTCCTGAACACTGACACCAATGACTTGATCATCAATGTAGTACATTTTTTTTTGTTTTGTAAAGATGAGGTCTCTCTATGTTGCCCAGGCTGGTCTTGAACTCCGGGCCTCAAGGGATCCCCCCTCCTTGACCTCTCAAAGTGCTGGGATTACAGGCATGAGCTACTGTGCCCAGCCCCCTATGTAGCACTTGATGTTAATACCACAGGGACGTTGTTTTTTTTTTTTTTTTTTTTTATCTGTTGGCTCATGTTTGAGTGAATCATTCTCATTAAGTAAATTTTGCTTTGAAAAAGATGATTTCTGTTCAAAATATGTTTAGTTTGGTAAGCATTTAATGAGCACCTACTATGTGCTTACTCCTACAATGGAACCTACAGTAAACAAGGAACACAAAATCAAGTGAGGAAGGAGATATTTTTTAAATCAACACAATGATGAAAATATAAATGTGATACCATTTGCTGTGGTCTGAACGTATTCCCTAGAATTCATGTGCTGAAAACTGAATCCTCAATACAACAGTGCTGGGGGGTGGGACCTAATGGGAGGTGTTTAGTCCATGAGGGTTCTGTCCTCATGGATGGATTCACGCTGCTATAAAAGGGACTTGTGGGAGTGGGTGGGCTCCCTTCTGCACTTCTGCCACGTGAGGTTGCAGCAGGAAGGCCCACACCAGACGCTGGTGCCTCGATCTTGGACTTCTCAGCCTCCAGAGCTGTGAATTTCTGCTCTTTATAAATTCCCCAGTCTCAGGTACTCCGTGATAGCAGCACGACACAGACTAAGACACCATTCTAAGGCATGAGCCATCATGTCCGTCTTCTTGGGGTAAGGGCAAAACAAAGAAAACTTGGGAGAGAAGGCAACAATTGAGCAGGGCTTTGAGAGTTGAGTAGGAGATCACATGAAGGCTGAGGAGGAGAAGGGCATCTGGGCAGAAGGGACAGGCCAAGGCAGGGAGGCGTGGGACCTGTGAGTGGTGCGGAATGGCTAGAAGGGGAGTGAGGGGCTGGGCAGGGCCCTGTATTCCCCAGTAGGGAGCTTGGGTCTGCCCCTGGGCCACAGGACTCTCATAAGCACAGCCCTGGGGCCACCTGTGGTCTGTGACAAAAGTTTTCATTTAGTTTGTGGTGTAATTGGTAAAGATTACATTTGTTATAATTACATATTATTATATAATATAATTACATATTCTACATATAATTACACATTACATATGTAATTCTTTTTCTTTCTTTTTTTTTTTTTTAGGAGACAGAGTCTCACTTTGTTGCCCAGGCTAGAGTGAGTGCCGTGGCATCAGCCTAGCTCACAGCAACCTCAAACTCCTGGCCTCAAGCAATCCTCCTGCCTCAGCCTCCCGAGTAGCTGGGACTACAGGCATGCGCCACCACGCCCGGCTAATTTTTTCTATATATATTAGCTGGCCAATTAATTTCTTTCTATTTATGGTAGAGACGGGGTCTCGCTCTTGCTCAGGCTGGTTTTGAACTCCTGACCTCGAGCAATCTGCCCGCCTCCCCCTCCCAGAGTGCTAGGATTATAGGCATGAGACACTGCGCCCGGCCTACCTATGTAATTCTACACATATATAACTTATATAAAGTGAATTTTTCATAGAGTTAACCATATTCAATTAAAAGGACTCTCTTTTATTCTGACTCTATGGCATTCCTGTAGTCAGGTGTTTAAATGTCCGGTCATTCATCAAATAATGGTGACAAAAAGTTAGCCATTCTGTCCCCTCAGTTTTTGCTTAAACTTTCATAGGCCCAGAGATCCCAAAATTCTGGGATTCACTAAGATAGGGTCATTGAAGGGAGGTGATATGATCAGATTTGCATTTCTGAACCCCCCTCTACCGTAGCGGTAGTGGGTGGCCCAGCTCCCAGTGTCACTTTCTATTTGTATTTCAGCGGAGACAGCAGCCTCTTAGCCTGAATTCAGGCAACCCAAGTCGCAGCCGGCCTGCAGTCGGTGGCCGGGATGCTCTCGAACAGAGAGGAGCCGACTGCGTCCTCTTCCTACTGATGGACATTGACTGGGGTGGACGGGGGGCGTCTCTCCCTTCCCAGGAAGTTGTCAGTTTCCCCTCCTCCGCTACAGACCCTGGAAAACAACCACCGAAGCATCTAGCCCTTTCCCACGTGGTGCCTTCAAAGCCAGACCCTTTCGTTCTGAATGGGAAATCCTTCCCTTCCTGCCCTCTTATTTCATAGTAGTAAACATGAGGCACAGACTGAACAAAAAGATGTGTCTGAGGATCCTTCGAGTGTCCAGATGTCACGCTGTGTCTTAGGTTGCTACGGCTGGCACGACAAAGCACCGCAGATTGGGTGGCCTAAACAACAAAAATTTCTTTCTGCAGTTCTGGAAGCTGAAGTCCAAGATGAAGGCGCCGGCAGGGCTGGTTTCCTCTGAGGCCACTCTCCCTGGCTTGCAGATGTGGCCACCTTGCTGTCTCTTCACGGGCTCTTTCCTCGTTGCTTGTGAACCCCTGGTTCTCCTAGTGTACCCAAATTTCACTTCTTAAAAGGACACCAGACATATTGGCGTCGGGCCACCCCAGTGACCTCATCTTAACTTAATCGCCTCCTTAAGGCCCCGTCCCCAAATACAGTCACCTTCTGAGGTCCTGGGGGTTAGAACGTCAGCATATGCACTGGGAGGGGGACCCGATCAGCCCCAAACACACCAGCTTTCCTTTCCTAGCCATCTTTTCAAAATGACCCTCCTGTCACCTTACAAAAGAAAAGAATTCTCTTTGTCCTGAATCCTGCTGAGGTGCATTGACCTCAGGTGGGAACTGCCTCCCAGGCTCCAAATAAAGGGAGGATTCAAAGCACCACAGGCTGTTGACACAGCCTGTAGCTCTCGCTGCAAGTAACACACTCCTTTGCACATCAGTTTCCAATCCTTTGATAGAGGGCCTGCTCAAGTTGTCACTTGTCACCTGTTTCCCATCCCCCTCCATCACCAAAAATTGTTCCTTTGCCCTTCCATATACCCTTCAGGCTGACTTATGTTTTATGAATTACTTTTTTTTTTCTAGCCTGCCAATACAGTCTCTATTCTGATTTAATCTGGATAAATCAGATATTGAAAAGCAGGTTAACAGGCATGTGTTGAGCTCACACCCTCCCATATCTTTCCAGAAAGCATTTGGGGAGATTTGCAATTAAAATGACAACAAATGAAAGAAATTGAGAACGAGGGTGGTTTAGACGGGAGCAGAAGATCAAGATGGTGGATGCTAAAAGAGCTAATACAGACTGCAGGGTCTGCACAGTTATTAGAGGTGAGCTTTATATTATTAATAATATTTTGAGGCCGGGCGCGGTGGCTGACACCTGTAATCCTAGCACTCTGGGAGGCCAAGGCGGGCAGCTCCTCAGGAGTTCGAGACCAGCCTGAGCAATAGTGAGACCCCATCTCTACCAAAAATAGAAAGAAATTAATTGGCCAACTAAAACTATATACAAAAAATTAGCCGGGCATGGTGGTACATACCTGTAGTCCCAGCTACTCGGGAGGCTGAGGCAGGAGGATCGCTTGAGCCCAGGAGTTTGAGGTTGCTGTGAGCTAGGCTGACGCTAGGCACTCTAGCCGGGGCAACAAGAGTGAGACTTTGTCTCCAAAAAAAAAAAATACAAATGAATAATATTTTGCTCTGACATCTCCATGAGCCAAGAAACCGTAAGAGAAGATCAGCTGGTCACATTTGCAGGAGAAAACCACAGCAGTACCTCAGGGAGGCTGAAGTCTTCCTGGAATCGAATTTGATGAACATCTAAGCGCTCTGGGTGATCCCATAAGCAGTGTCCCCAACATCCTCCAGGAGGGTGTCTCTTCCAGCATCCCCTTGGGTGAGCCAAGAACAACTTTATATGAGTCTAGGAACGACACCATGAGCAGACCTTCACGTGGGGACAAATAACCTGGTCAAGAATGTTCTAGAATCATCAGAAGGATGAGTGGGACTGCATGTTTCAAATAAATAGCCTTAAAACCTTGCCTTTCAGCCAGGCTTTCGCTGGTAGCCAGCAAAGCGATCTGCAGAGAAGACTGTGATCAGGCCCCAGCGCTACTGACGAAGGACAGAGTCACCTTCTTTCAGGACCAACCTGCAGACGCAGGATGAACCTACAGATGGAGGGTCAGCATCTGGAACTTTTAGGGTGTTTTTTGCCTAAAAGTAGCTGAAACTCCTACTCCAAATGACTTGAGCCAAAAAGTAGTTTATATTATCTCATGACCAGAAATCCAGAGGGAAGGTGGGTAGACTCAGTAGCCCCAAAATGTGTTAAATTGTGGGGCTGTAAGACTTTTGGGCCATTGTCTGACACTCACTTCACCGCCCTCAACAAATTAGTGAGGATCAACCAGTGGCAGTCTTTCCAAATTACATATATTCATCATATGTTCATTATTGTTCAGCATAAAAGTGATCTATATAGAATTATTCAATCTATCTAGACTAAATGTTTCTGTTAATAGGGATACCACATATATAATATTCCTTTTGTGCACAGATTAAAGGTTACCTTGACTTCCAGGTCTAAGCCACCAAAGGCAACTATGCTCTGTCGATTGTTACCAGTGCTCAGTGAGGCAAGGGCACGAGTGTGTTTAGAAATGTTTATAGCAGTTTAGTAGAGTAATTTTTTTAAATTTTACTTTTTAAATGACAAATAATCATTGTACGCATTCATGGGGTACAGGGTGATGTACACTATGTATATAATGTATAGGGCTCAGACAGAGTAATTGTATGTCTATTAAATTTGATAGTTAAAAAATGTGGGGCCGGGCGTGGTGGCTCACTCCTGTAATCCTAGCACTCTGGGAGGCCGGGGCGGGTGGATTGCTCGAGGTCAGGAGTTCAAAACCAGCCTGAGCAAGACCGAGACCCCGTCTCTACCATAAATAGAAAGAAATTAATTGGCCAACTGATATATATAGAAAAAATTAGCCGGGCATGGTGGCGCATGCCTGTAGTCCCAGCTACTTGGGAGGCTGAGGCAGGAGGATTGCTTGAGCCCAGGAGTTTGAGGTTGCTGTGAGCTAGGCTGACGCCACGGCACTCACTCTAGCCTGGGCAACAAAGTGAGACTCTGTCTCAAAAAAAAAAAAAAAAAAAAAATGTGGGATGTTTGTCTATTTAAAGTTTTCCTTTTAATTGTATTGTGGAGTGAGGGAAACTTCCCCTTCACCCCAGAAGTTTCACTGAAAGGTCAACTCACAATAAGGCAGATTAATAAGAGAAAGAGGTTTATTTACCATGTGCAAGGGGAAAATCCCTGAGTGACTATCCTACATTCCGGTAGGGCCCAGAAGTTTCTATACCCTCATTTTAGAGGGGAGGAAGAGATGAGGAATATAGGTAATTCTGTTTGGGGGCAATAAATGGTTAGTAGGGAAGATAGATTCTTGGGAGAATAAATGGATGGGGGGAACTGAATGACTTGTAAATGATTAGCTTTGGAAATTACTAATAAATTAACCTGAAAGACAGGTATTGTATTTGAAATTATTTGGGCCAAACCTGGTTGCATTCTTGATTTTCTCTCCTGCACTATATTAAAATAACAGGGAGGGGAAGGAAACGCAATTGCTCTTTTTGATAGTTCTGTCTGGTTTTATTCATTCATACAGAGGAAAAGCCCCTGCCAAACGTTCATCTCAAAGGGCCTTTAATTCAAAATACTCTTCATACCAAGGAGTCATATTTTGGGGTGAAATTTCCTGAAATCTTTCAGTATCTTACAAGAATATCAGGCTACAACAGATTGGACTCCTTAAAACTGGTCCTTTGCCATGGGTAGGCTGAGAAGCTCCCTTCCAGGGGGACATCTGCATCAGTCCGTCCTCAGTCATGGCGCAGGTGTGGCTGTGTCCTCTCTCCAAGGCCGCCCCCACCTTCACTCTGCAGCAGGTCCTGTGCAAGGGCTCTCATCAGAGCAAAGTGCAGATCCAACTGTCAAGCACTGGAAAAGCGAGAGTCGGCACGCACACCACATGGCCAGCTTGTGCTATCAGCTATGAGAGGTTGGTTCTTCTACTCCGTACAGTGGGACTCCCTCTATGTGACTTGTCGCCTCAACGTGTTGAGCTTGGGCTGTCACTGTGATCCCTCTCTCATGTAATAAGTCTGGAGGTCAGCATCTATGGCAGTGGGGACAGCTCCATGCAGTCCTTGGGGACACTTGCAGTTCACTGCAGCATCCTCCTTGGGTGTGCCTCGTGGTTCAAGTTGACTGCTGGAGCTCCAGCTACCACACCAGCATCCCAGGCAGCAGATGAAGGAAAGAATTTCTCAGAAGTCCCCCACTAGGTAAATATGAAGGACACTCTAGGTGTATCTTTTAACAAACTGTTCATGTCACAGCATCTGATGGTTTTCAAGTTTGTCGGCAAGGTTTCTAAGCCGGGTCTTTTCCTACCTGGCCATTCAGCCATGAGTAGGACATACATAGCTCAAGGTGTCTATGTTTCTTTCCAGCGTTAGTATGAAGACAGGGTTGAAGGCCCTCCCTTTATCTGTTTCCATTGTCTGGATTTAAATTTTCTTTATTCTCCTACCTTTGTTCCTGCATAAGTCATGGCTAGTTTGTAATCAGAATTAAATGGGCTGAATAGAGGAAATCTCATTGGGATGGGAATGACCCTGCCGGGAACCAGGAGAGAAGGCCCATCCCTGACCTCCAGCAGACCTTCAGCTTTCGTCAGTGATTCTCCACCTTGGGTGCTAAGCACAGTCTCTTTCCAGCTCCAACCTGCACTTGCTCCCCCAGCCCCTGCCCAGATCCCGGCACACCCAGGCTTATCAGAATCTGGGAAAGGGGATTCTAACTCGAGATTCTTCTCTCCCTCCTCCCACCTGTCAGTCCACTCTGCTGAGACTTACTGTCCTAGAGGACAGCTGGAGGGACTCTCTTGTCCCTTGTGCAGTTTTTGGATAGCAGAAGAGGCTCCTGACCAGGTGGAGAAGTCAGCGTCATTGCTAAAGCAAATGTCTCTAACCCTGGGAACAGCAACCTTTTCAGACAAAGACAAAATAAGTTCACTGTTGAAGTGAGTCACCCTTTTATAGCTTTGTAATGGAAAGAAGCCTCTATTGGAAGACCTGGTATTGCCTCTTGCTAACTGGATGTCCTTGGGCAAAGCATTTACTCTGAGTTTCAGTGTCTTCCTCTGTAAAGTGGTGATAAAAATGCTCTTTCAGGTTAAATGAGATTGTGGGTATACTTTGTGCACTAAAGAGTTCTCAGACAAGATGAGGCGCTATTACAATCATTGGTATAACAGGGTGTAGACAAGGGAGAGATGAATGCTATTGCGGGAGACATTTGGGAAGGATTTTTGCAGAAAGTGAATTTGAGCTGGATCTGTAGGAAAGTTAAAAGGCATGCATCTTGTCTCTTTGACGTTGGGGGTGAGGTCCTTTCTTGACTCCCTTACCCACACTCCCAACAATGGCAATACTTATCAAGGTCCATAAAAATGTTCACAGCCCTTCACTCAGTAATCCCACTTTGGGGAAGAAGATTGAGGAAATAAACTCCAGAGAGAAAGAGCAATATTCACTGCAGATATTTTCTTTTCAATAACAAAAAACCGGAAACAACTGTTAACAGTAGAGAAATGGTTAGATTAAGCATGCTGTAATAAATGGATACATTTATATGAGTAAATACAAAATAATAATTATAAAAGCATGCTCTAATAAATGGATACATTTAAGTGAATAAATACAAAATAGTAGTTATCAAAGCTATGGTGCAACATGGAGGTCATTATATGAACATGCTAATGGAAAAAAACAAGTGAACACAAAACGATGTCTATATACTATAAGGGCAACCCTGTATAGGCTATTTGTATATTATAACTGATTAGAATACAAAAAAGAAAAAATTTGTATTTGGGCAATAGTCTTACATTACTTTAAAAATTTCCAAACAAACTCTTGGAGTATCATTACATTGGTGGAAAGAATATTGTAACTGGAGTCAGAGTATTGTTACTGGAGTTTGCCTCGCTATGCCATTTATTAGCTGTGAGGCATCGGGAGACCATTTAAGTACTTCCAGCCTTGGTTTCGTCATTGGTGAAGTGGAGACTGTAAGAGGTGCCTGTCTCTCGGGGTTGCTGTCATGGTTAGACGAGATCGCCTATGGGTCACTTGCTTTGTAAATGGCACAGATGTAACCGTCCTCCTTGCCCTCCAGGCAGTGAGCCAGCCAGTCCCCAAAGCTCACCCTTGTTCTTGGACCTCTGCAGGATAAAGCGGTGGCAGCCGGAGGAGGCAGGCAGAGCCTTCATCCTTGGGGAAGGGCAGGGGGAAGGACACTCAGACTGCCATGAGGTCCTAGGAAAGGTGGGGCCACGCCAGTGGGGATGGCTTAGCAGAGTCCCCCGGGAGAGGCGCGGGCACGCCACAGGAACGGGCGTGCACGGGCATCCACTGGGCTCAGGAGATGGGACCTGGGTGTCATGCAGTGGGGCGATCAGCCGTGCTCCCTGCATCTCACCTGAGTGGGGGGTTTGCATGGCGACCATATTCCATCTTACTTTTTCTCCCATTGCCTCAGTTCCCCAACCTAACAAACATGGTAGCGCAGTTTATGACATGCTCTATGGTTAAGAAGTGCATGTATCGAATACAGCAATGACAACACTTTAGCATGGAAAGGACTGGATGTTCCCGTGTGCAGGTGGTCACCCACACTCCTGCCCACTCATCGCTCACTCCCAGGCCCACCACCTGGGTGAGGGAGCAACAGAGAGAGGAAAAGTGAGAGAAAAGGGGAGAAAAAGAATGAGAACAGAGGAACTATACAAAGTAGACTGAGAAGAAAGAGGAAAAATTGGCCGGGTGCGGTGGCTCACACCTGTAATCCTAGCACTCTGGAAGGCCGAGGCGGGCAGATTACTCAAGGTCAGGAGTTCGAAACCAGCCTGAGCAAGAGCAAGACCCCGTCTCTACTATAAATAGAAAGAAATTAATTGGCCAACTAATATATATAGAAAAAATTAGCCGGGCATGGTGGCACATGCCTGTAGTCCCAGCCACTGGGGAGGCTGAGGCAGCAGGATTGCTTGAGCCCAGGAGTTTGAGGTTGCTGTGAGCTAGGCTGACGCCACGGCACTCCCTCTAGCCTGGGCAACAAAGCGAGACTCTGTCTCAAAAAAAAAAAAAAAAAAAAAAGAAAGAGGAAAAATTAAAAAGAGGGAAGAGCTTGGGACCACACAGCGAGGGCAGCTTCTGGGTGGGGCTTGCTGTGAGTTACTGTGGAAAGAGGGTCTGAAACCCCACAGAAAGCTGGAACCCCGGGTGAGAATGGTCATGGCCGGGGGCTGAGGAAAGAGGAACGGGGAGTGTTGTTTAATGGGTATAGAGTTTCTTTTGTAAGCTAAAAAGAGTTCTAGAGACGGATGGTGGTGATGGCACAACAGCATGCATGTGCCTAAAACCATTGAACTGTACACTTCAAAATGGTTAAGATGGTAAATATTATGTGTGTGTTTTTTTACCACAATAAAAAAATTTTTTTAAATAACCAAAGGAAGACAAAAAATTGATGATCACCACAGTAATAATTGATTCTGGCAAGAATCATCAATGGGATAATTAGAGAGTAAAACTTTAATGAAGAACAGGATATTTACATAATCTCAAATTATCTACTGCCAACATACTTATTAATTAGAAAAGGAAACATAGGAACTTTCCAGTGGAGAAATCTAGATGTGACTGTACCAAGTGATCGAAGTTCATGCTACCAGCATTAGGGCAAATTGACATCATGTGCCTCCTATTATGTTGAGCCAAGATGAACACACTGTCACCTCTGTGGTACTTGTGCCAAAATTTACACAAAACTCTGATCTAATTATAAAGGAAACTTCAGACAAATCCAAATTTAGGGACGGCCTGCAAAACAACTGGTCTGTCCTCCTAAAAAATTGTCCAGGGCAGGGCATAGTGGCACACACCTGTAGTCCCAGCTACTCAGAAGGCGGAGGTGGGAGGATCCCTTGAGCCCAGGAGTTTGAGGCTGCAGTGCTCTATGGTTGTGCCTGTGAATAGCCCACTGCACTCCAGACCGGGCAACATAGCGAGACCCATCTCTAAAAAAAAATGTCAAGGTCATGAAAAATAAAGAATAACTGAAGAACTCTTTCTAGTTAAAGAAGACTACAACCAAATAACAACTGAATGCAATTTGTAATCTGGTATTTTATGTTGCTATTTAAGGACATTATTTTGACATATGGTGAACTCTGAGTAAGATCTGTAAGTTAGGTTACAGCATGATAAAAATGTCAATTTCCTTAGCTTGACAGTTGATTGTGGCTATGTAAGAGAATATTCCAGTTTTAAAGAAGTATTCAGAGGTAAAAGGGCATCATGTTTGCAATGTACCCTCAAATGGTGCAGATGAAATATATATATGAATATATGATATGTATTTATGTGGGGGTGTGTGTGTGTGTGTAAAGAGAGAGAGAGAGAGAGAGAGAGAGAGAGAGAGAGAAATAAAGCCAATGTGGCAAAATATTAACACTGGGAGAAATCTGGGTGAAGGGTTTAAGGGAATTTTTTGTATTACTTTTGCAACTTTTAGGTAAGTTTGAAAATTACATCAATCAAGAGTAAAAATTAAAACAACACAAAAGGCAAGTGGAACTCCAGTATCTGGAGGTCTGATGATAGTGAACCAGGAAGACATCCAGAGGAAAACAGGGCATAGAAATAGAGGGATTAAACTTGACCCCGAAAAGCTTGGCATCTTCCAAATCAAACATGTGGATGGACAGCCTTGTGCTTCCCCGGAGTATGTTTTACCTAAATTCTAAATCTGCTTTGAAAATACAATAAACTGAGCACCCAGTTTGGCTTAATTCTCGTCTGTTGTCAGAGTATGTTCATTTAGTTTATGTCATCTTTACCTGAGATCACAACTGAGCTTAGGTTGTTTAAAATATTCATGAACTAGGTGGATTCTCCTGGAACTGGAACACTAACACATATCACTCTATATGACATCTGGAAAATAAAGGAACCTTCCATGGCCATATGTGGTCAGTGGCCAAAGCTCATAGGATAGCGAGATTGGAATGGAGGCCTTCTTCTGTGACATGGCCAATGGGCTGTTTCCCCACTCAGTTGCCCGGACTTTAGTCTGTAGAACCAGATAGAAAAGTTACCTTGGGTTCTTATAGACACAGCCTGAGACTTGCTTCCTAAATTTTGTCCTCTGGTCTCATCAGCATGACAGCAGTCAAAGAAATACAAGTCTCAAAAGAGCAGGGTTTTGTTTTTTTTAAAAAAATAAAGCTGATGTATTATGGAATTATGGGTGTAGTTGCTTCTGCAGATATCGAATGATTCTTGAAAGTATCATTGAGTGCTTAAATGGTTAACTGTTATTAATGTGCACACAGCATTAGGCTAGGCTCTGCGAATTTAGGCAAATAAATAAAACACATGGTCCTTGCCCCAAAGAGTTTCTATCTGGGAAAAATACATGAAACTAGAGAAAAAGATAAACATTTTTATATGCATTTAGAAAAATGTCCGGAACACAATATGAAGTTAAGTATTCTATGATGAACATTTTGATTGCACACCAAGTGTATTTGAAGTGCAAATTCTAAAAAGAGTGACAGGGACACAGCCCGCACTGTTCTAGTAGGAGACACAGAATCAATGTCACGTCCCATAAGGACTGGGCAATGTGACGCAAGTGTAGGGCTATAAATAGTAAATGACAAGAGTTTACAGTATATACTAGACTTAGTCAGGCCAGACAATACTTATGAAATAAGGGAACACAAGTACGCATAAATAGAGCATGAATGTTACATAAACAATGGAGGAAATATATCTTGTGGGTGGAAACTGAGGGACAAGCCTCTCCTTCCATAGAAAGGCAGGATGGTGTGGCAGAAAGAACATTAGCTCTACCTCTGCAAACCTCATTTTCCCCCTACCTACCATGGGGCTACTAGCTCGTGCCATTATTTATAGTATTAAATTCAACGCTGCATAAAGCATCTAGCAGAAGCAGGCATTCAACAAGCGGTAACCCTTGTTTGCTCTTTGTGTGTCTGTTAACACATTGCCACCAAAAAAAGCCCAGAAACTTTTCTTTGGGGCCCCAGTGTTTTATTATGAAAACAGAATAGAAACATTGAGTGTAATTTAAAGGTAAACATAAATAGAAAAACAAACATTTATTGACTTCTGTTCATTTAATCCACATTTTTAGAATTAAACCATCAATATTAATTGTAGCAATGAGAACACCCACAAGTGAGGATTTACATAGGCTTCGCTCAGCCCAGGGGTCAAAACTAGAGTGAGTTAAAAACAACTGTCATGGCAGTGAATGTGTCAAAGCATCGCACTGTGTTATCCTCTCTGTCTCCCTAACAGACTGTGAGCTTCTCACAAAAGGGCTTGTGCCTTCATGGTCTTGGTGTTATGAATTCCTAGCACAGTGTCTAACTCATGGCAGATTCTCAGTAAATGCTGACATACTAAGAACGAAAACTGTGCCTTTAGGTAATAGCGATAGCTGCCTACTCACTGAATACTTCTGTCCTGCCCAGCTAGAAGCATTTCATGGTCACCTTAGCTGATTCTCACAACAAGGATACTGAGGCTTGGAAACCTGCCCAGGCTTGTACAGCAAATGGGGAGCCCAGGCCCCAGCCGGGGGTGGGGTGGGGAGGGGGTGACTCTGAAGGGGGTGGGTGCTGTGCTGTGCTGAACCGGCAGAGCAGAGAACTGCTCTCCTCCTGGATTCGTCCAGGAAAATTCCATGGACCAATGGGAGTTTCAGAAGCCGTCTGTGTACCAAAAAGGGAGAGAATTTGTGAGAGGAGTAAAAGCATTCCTGGCATGGACACTGGCTTCAGAGAATAGCAGCCTCGATGTGCCACACAGGGTAGGGTGGGGCGCGGGTTTTGAACGAGGACAGTCTGAGATAGGCAGGAAAAGGCCGGCTGGGCTCACGGGGAGCCCTGGAGCCGTGCAGGGAGCATGGAGCAGAAGAGCCTCCACGTGGAGCTCTTGGCAGCAGCTCACACAGCCAGTGCCCGGCCCGAAGCCCAGAGAGGGACGGGTGGTGTGGCAGGCTGCACTGCGGGAGGAAGGCACGGGGTAGAGCCAGGAAACCCTTCTGGGGAGGGGGTGGCAGTTCAGAGTGTGGCACCGCTGAGAGTGAGTTGACAACAGGCAGCATTGGTCACTCTGTAACAAGGGGAAAAGTGAAGCAAACAAAGGCCACTACCACCCTGCAGGCTTCTAGTTGTGTGACTTTAGCAAAATGTTTTAACTTCTCTGGGTCTCTGTGCTCCTCCTTTGTGAAATTGGGACTGTCTCTGTCTCCTAGGGTTATTGTGAGTGCAAAACGATTGACTACATGTAGCACACTGGGTTCCTAGTAAGCACTTAATGTTATCTCTGAAAACTAACGAATTTAAAAGAAAAAGAAAAGGTGTCACGAGTAGATCAATAACTGTATGCTCAGAAAGTGAGTTTCATTTCATTTTTCTTCATGTTTTCTGCTGGTTCAGGATTCAGGCCCTCTAAATGTTAGGTAGAATTTGCTGTTTACTGGGAGAATTATTCCAAACTAGGTTCAAGGTCCTTAATTGTAGCTGCTGATGGGAAATCGGAATGTCCTGGTGACCCCTCCCAGTTAACAGGTCTGACATCAAACACATCCATTTCTGGCTGTCACAGGTCCCCTTTCCTGAAGTCAAAAGGCTGCACTTGTTTTCCAGTCCTCTAGGTGCAAAACATTGAACCCAGTTTTAACTTCATTTCTTCTCCTCCTCGATGTCAAATTTCTAATCAGGTCTTGTTCCTTTTTTCATTGTAATGCCTCTTAGATTCATTTCTTCTGGATTTTGACCTCTTCCTTTCTCACCTGTTTTTCTCCTCTTTCAATGGTCCTCTCATGACCTATTTCTGCTTTCTTCCAAATTAATGATCAACGGTATTTAGGATAACACTTAAATCGCTTTTCTCCCTTAGTCACGAACTTCCAATAGTTCTCCTAGTGGTAGAGCGAATTCAAATACCTGCATTTGTTATTCAAGGCTCTTCTTCAAACAGCCCCTCCCCAGATTCGCGTAGGGGGGATGGGGCCTTGAACCCAGCCGGCTCAAGCCCTCCACCTCCGGGGACGTCCCTTCTCGGGCCGCCACCTGATGGATGGAATCCCATTCCTTCAGGAAGACCCGCTTTGATTCCGACCATCCCACAGGAAGCTTTCCCTGCCGGTCGTTCCAGCCCTAAGAATGTCTTTTATCGCTTGGGGTCCCCATCCAACCTAACACTGCATTGTGTCAGGCACTCGTCACTTTGTCTCGGACGGTGGGACCCTATTTCTCGCCGAACCCCCACATGAGGGAGCACGATCGGGCTCTCAAAAGCTGCTCCTGGCCCAGTCCCTCTGCTACTTCCCCGCTCCCACCGGCTCTGCTACCAGGGGCGAGTCTGTCCCGGGCGCCGCGACCGCGCGGGGCTGGGCTCTGTTCCCGAGGCCAGAGCACGTCCACGCCGCCGGCTCCCTGCGCCCGAACCCTGATAAGAGGACAATAGTGCGGGGTCGCAGCTTTGCTCCCACCTCCCGGAGGGGCCGTCCGGTGGGAACCGGGCTGGTTCCGGGAACCGCGGGCGCCAGCGCCCACTACCCCGCGGGGGGCGAGGGCGCCGCCGCCGGGCAGGGCCGGGGACTCGGTGTCGCCCTCCCCCTCGCGGCCACTGGGCCGCCGCGGCTGGACGGGGCGGGGCCCTCCCACCTCCCCCCGGTCCCCTCCCCTATTTCCCGGGGTGGGGACGCCGCGACGGAGGCGGGAGGCGAAAGGGGCTGCAGAAGGGCGTCCGGTTACGTCTCCGCCTTCTTCGGCCTCCCGCCGCTGCGCGCTGGGCTAGCGGGACCGCAGTCCGGGAACATGCCGGCCGCGAGCAGCCGGAGCGGGGCCGCGTGGACGCGGGCGCTGCTGCTGCAGCTGCTGCTGGCCGGGCCCGGGGGCTGCCTGAGCCGCCAGGCGCTCTTCCCCTTCGGCCCCGGGCACGGGGACCGGGAGCTGGAGGCCGGCGACGACCGCGTCTCCCCTGCCCTGGAGCTGAGCCGGGCGCTGCGCTTCTACGACAGATCAGACATCAACTCCGTCTACGTGAGTGCCACCCGGGACGGGCGGCGGGCGGCCGCAGGGAGGCGAGGGCTGGACCGGCGTCGGGAGGAAGGTCGCGGCGGGCCGGGCGCCCGCGGAGCCGGACGGACGTGGGCGTCGCCGGCGGGGACCGAGCCCCGGGGGCCGCCCGGGGACCTGGCGCGGCGCCGGGTCTCACGCCGAGGGGCGGCTCCAGCCTCTACCCTGCCCCGAGGTGTCCCCGCCACCCGGCCACTGTCACCGGAGGGACGCGCGGGCCCGGGATAGCGCCTGCTCTGCGGCGACCCGGGACCCGGGCGGAGTTTCCCCCTCGCGGCTGCGGGCTGCGGGCTGCGTCGCCGCAGGGAAGTGCGTCCGCGTCTCTCCATTGTCCTGGGCCTTTGGGGGGCTGGGACCCCCGTGGGTGCCAGGCTGGGGGGGACCGGCTCTCCACCCCGGGGACTTAGACGGCCCCGCGGCTGTGCGTGCGGACTCCGGATGTGTCTTGGCAGTGGTTCTGCCGGCGCCGGGCTCGTTTCGGAGTCCAGAGCTCAGCGCTGGGGACGCAGGGCGCCCGGCGCTCCAATTTCCTGTGGCCGAGCAATGTCACCACGGGGCCCCCCAGCAGGAGAGAGGCCAGATGACCGATAGCTCCCTGGAGCCTCCCCAGAACCGGCCAGGCCTGGGGGGGCTGGGGGGCGCTGTCAGCCCGGCACCGTCCTCTCGTGCCGCCGCCTGTCCCAGCCGCGCACCATGTGGGTTTCATGTAGCGCTCGCGCGCATTCCAGAAGCGGGGGGCGCCGCGCACACGGCGCTGGAGCCCGCCCTGCCCGGGAAATGGCCGTGCTCCCGCTCTTCCCCGGGCAGACTAAGCCTTGGACCACACTCACGTGGAGTTCGTCGGCTTTGCCTAAAAAGAACGAGTCCTCAAGGTCCCCATCCACAGAGAGCCCTCGCCCTCGTTGGTGGACTGCGCCGGCCCTTTTGCAGAGTCTGGTGAA
The DNA here is from genome assembly GCA_008750895.1 of Mirza zaza. NCBI lineage: Eukaryota > Metazoa > Chordata > Mammalia > Primates > Cheirogaleidae > Mirza > Mirza zaza. The sequence goes on along the minus strand of VSMD01069717.1, from coordinate 36,834 downwards.
GCCTCTACGACACCTTTTCAGTGTAATGCTTTTAAACGCATAAAATAAAATCCACAAGGTCACTAAGGAAACCAACTATGTTGAAAGATAGATAAAAAATTTTCTGGGGGGCGGACAGAGTCTCACTCTGTTGCCCAGGCTAGAGTGCCGTGGCATCAGCCTAGCTCACAGCAACCTCAAACTCCTGGGCTCAAGCGATCCTTCTGCCTCAGCTTCCCGAATAGCTGAGACTACAGGCATGTGCGACCAGGCCCGGCTAATTTTTTCTACGGTATATAGTTTTAGTTGGCCAATTAATTTCTTACTATTTTTAGTAGAGACGGGGTCTCGCTCTTGCTCAGGCTGGTTTCGAACTCCTGACCTTGAGCGGTCCTCCCACCTCAGCCTCCCAGAGTGCTAGAATTACAGGCGTGAGCCACCACGCCTGGCTTATCAAAATATTTTAAAATGCTCATTTTATGGAGTAGTACACGTGCTTTTAACCACATTAAATAACAAGGGGTAGTGGCGGATCCAGTGGAAGGTCATGTAACTATTGAATTCGAAGCTTGTGAGGATGGTGAACAATATTCAGGCACCTGCAGCAGCTACAGGATGTCCCCAGTCACAACACATAGGGAAAAATGGGAAATTGTAGCTAAATGTATCTTTATTTACAAAATATTCATTACAACATTTTACAAAATTTTTCCTTTGTGTGGAGACTTTTGGGACACCCTGCATAATGTGATATGAAAATATCTGTGACTTATAATAGTGGCAGAGTCACTAAGTGCTACTGGTACTGTGCTTTGTTGCCTACATTCATTATGGAAGGAAATGCTAAATATCAGCGGTTATGGAAAATAAAAATGAAATTTCTTTTTCTCATCTAAGTTAACAGATCCACTGGATTCTATTAAGGAATCCTTATGGGAGTCATTGGACCCCAGGTTAAGAACCTCTTTGTTAAATTTGGGACCGTCCTTTACTTGTGGCATCTGACTAACCACACTACATTCTAAAGACCTAGAAAATCTATTTCTACAAAAAGATCCTGCCAGGCTGGTTGTGGTGGCTCATGCCTGTAATTTCACCACTTTGGGAGGCTGAGGAGGAAGATCATTTGAAGCCAGGAGTTCAAAACCAGCCTGAGAAACATAACAACATAATGAGACCCCCCCCCAAAAAAAAGATCTGTGTCCAAGTATTCAGGTCTATTTGGATTTACTCTGCATTTCAAGGAGAAAGAATCCCGCAGGTCTCTTTGGGTCTGTGCTGTAGGTTGTGTTCTCCAGGAAGCTGACTTTGACCATCATGGAGACTAAACAGGCAGGTTATTTTATTATGGTGCTGTCTGATCCACACCTATGGAGGGGGAAATTTCCCACCCTAAGGGAGGGAAATGAAGGGGAATTGAGCAGAGGGAGAAGCTGAGCTGCAGTGAAGTCCCAGCCAAGGTCTCAGTGAGCACCTGGGGAGCTCTGAAGCTGGGATGGTTTTTAAGAGCTGTCTCAATGAAGTCACAGGGCTGACCCCAAAGTCCATAGGTGAGGTGACCCATGATGGCAACAGGCATGGGTACTGGGAGAGGGGAAGAAATGGGGCCAAATGATGCAATATACTACATGTAGCATCATGAAAGATGGATACAAGGTCGGTGGTGGGTTGGCAGGTTAAACTATCTGTAGCTGGTCACAAGGTGTGCTCGTCTGTAGTAATGTAAGTCTGGTAGTCATTTGCAAGACGGCATGGACAAACAGACCAGGGAGAATTTGGAAGCAGGGAAACCAGTCCTATAAGCTGCTGGGTGCTCACTTTGCAATGAGACCCTACAGAAAGAGGGACAAAGAGAGAAGAGTGTGGACCTGAGAGGTGGTGTGACATGCATCAACAGGATGACTGGTTACACATGGGACATGATGAAGACGGCAGACAGTGGTGGGGTGGTTGGAGGGGTTGACTTGAGTGAAAAGGCATTAGCCTAGGTTTGACTCTGGGGCGTTGGGACCAACATGGGGACCAGAATGTAGATACCCTGTAGCCAGTACATCTGAAAGTGAGCTGGGAAGTCAGGCTGCGGAGGGAAATGGACTAGTGCAGGCACTGATTTGCAAGGGGAAATAGGACAGTAAGAAAAAGGCTGAGAGCTGGAGTTAGAGCCCTGGAAAATGATACCTGCTACTGGTGATGCTCTAACGTGGCAGTTCTCAAAGTATAGTCAGGGATCACTGGGTGTCCTGAAGACTTTTGCAAGGAATGTGCAAAGCCAAACTCTTCGCCTAGTAACACTAAGATGTTGTTTGATTTCTGTACACCCATGCTCTCACATGTGTACAGCAGAGGCTACATGTGTGATAGCTGTGGCAACAGCTGGAATGCAGAAGCAGAATCCAGCTGTCTTCCATTAAGCCAGACATCAAGTTGATTTGCAAAAATGTAAAACGGTGACGATTCTCTCCTTAAATATTTTTGGTTTGGAAAATATAGTTATTTTCATAAAAGATAATGTTATTTATGTTAACATGTAACTAGTTCATCATTTAATTGTTATACATATTTAAATGTTCCTTGGTTTTCATTTCTCATATGATAAATATTGATCGAGATAGCCTATATAAAAACAAGCTCCTGGGGAATCTCATTAATTTTTAAGAGTATTAAGTGGCCCTGAGACCAAAATGTTGGAAAGCTGTTGGTCTCATGCTATCTAGACATCACATTCCTCAGCCTCAATTTGACAGATGTTCAAAGGAAGGAGAAGGTTGTTGCTGGGGAAATACTCCATGGTAGGGTGAGATGCCATGTTGCCTGCCAGCCTAAATCCTGTGGGCCACGGCAGACTCCCGATACAAAAGGTCTAATTCTCCCCATGGAATAGCCTATTATTTTTGGTTAGGAAACCAGCATAGTCCCACTGATGAAACCAGCCATTCTTTGGACCCCATCCTGGGCCTAATCAGCCAGCCAACTGAGCCACTGGACATTTACACAAGTTCTGCAGCCTTGGCCAGTGAACTTTGAACTCCTTGGGTGAGAGTTCTTCAAAATTGTAATGAGGTTGTGTAGAACGATAAAAACCGTTTTCTTCCTTTGCCTGGAATTTTTATCATCTTAGTTTACTAATGTTGGTTATCTCATGCTGATTGGGAGCTCTGGTAGGGTGTGCAGATCAATAGAAGAATTTCTGGAACATGATTTTATTGCCTATTAGATGATTTTTCTTTGATTCATAAAAATGGAGGAGTGGATTAGCTGTTATTATTTAATATGTTCAGTTTGTTTTGGAGATAAAATCTTTCATGCCATAGAAAAATAATAAAAGGATATCTTTGGTAGCAAAAAGATTGTATACCTCTTTCCTGACCATTTCCTGGCCTCTAGTTTCTGTTTCTCTCTCTCTCTCTCACTCACGCACACACACACACACCCCTTTCTAGTTGTTCACTCGTAGAACTGCCACACTTATGAGCACATAGGGGAGGTTTATGAATTTACTGGTCCAGCCCAGGGCCCACACCTATGGCTCTGCTGTTCACAGGTCAAGGGCTCTGGCCCAAGGGACAAGGTAAGATTGAAGTCTAGCCCACACTCCACTCACTAAGCCCTGACCTTCAGCATGAGGCTTGTGCCACCCAGAGTAAGGGTCACCTTCTTCTGATTTGCCCAAAGTTGCCTTACGATACTGCAGTGACCCTGGATGAATCACAGAATACTTAATATAGTGATCCTAGCACTCTGAGAGGCTGAGGCAGGAGGATTGCTTGAGCTCAGGAGTTCGAGATCAGCCTGAGGAAGATTGAGACCCCATCTCTACTAAAAATAAAAAAATTAGCCAGGTGAGGTGGTATGTGCCTGTAGTCCCAGCTACTCAGGAGGCTGAGGCAGGAGGATCACTTGAGCCCAGAATTGTGAGGTTGCTTGAGCTACGATGACGCCACAACACTCTACTCAGGGCAACAGAGCAAGAGCGTGTCTCAAAAATAATAAAAAACCCAACAAAGTCTCTCATTAGACATTAACTGGATTAAGTTGAGCACACTGACTCATCTCTAACTATTACCCTTAGATTGTCCCTAATCTCTATTTGCTAATCCATTTGTTTCTATTTCTAATTCAAGCCAGAGTCATTTCTCTAGCTCTGTGGGGTTAATGGAAAACATTTGCAATTTGGACTTGGAGTTTTGTTCTGGCAATTCTGGTGTATGATCTGAGGCAAGTTATATGAACTGAAACTCATTTTGTTTCCTCAAATGAAGAATGAAAACGATATTAATCTTTACCAGGTTTAATGAGATAACTAGAGAAAAAATGCTTTGTTAACTGTGAAGTGCCTTGCAAATGGATTAGGCATTAGGCCCAAGGTCCACCTCTGGGCTCTAGGCTGAAATTAATCAATCTCTACCTTGATTGTGTCCTGGACTTAGCTATTTTCTAGATTTCTTTTTCAGGTTTTTCTTTTCTGAGGCCCTTTTAGTTTTCCAATTCTTCTAGCTGCGCAATCACTAACCATAAAGCCATCCCAAGAAACTTTGCAATTTCCATGACTTCTGCCCCTGATTTCTCTAAACTGGGCAGCCAAATGAAATAGCGTGAGTCCTGGTTAAGGACTCCAGCAGCTGTGGGTTCTATCACTTGCTGGCTGTGTGATATTAAGCTAAATTTAGTCTCTTGTCATTTGTCTGTTTGATGTAAGTGAAAAGAGGGATGGTTGCATTAAATGCCTGTCGTATGAAATTTTTAAAAATGCAGACAGCCTTAGTAAAGGACCTCAAAATTAGCAGACACTCAGTAAATGTCTGTTGCTTTTCCATTCTTCATTCTAAATTATTTTACCTTAAATTCCCACTGCCTCTGTCCCTTGGGGTTTGAATTTCATTATGTCTTCTCAGTACAGCTATTTGCATTTCTAAAACGACCCTGTTTGTTTCTCATTTGTGCCTACCTCAAGCATTTTCAAACCACACATGTTTTGAAGAACTCTTCTCCCCCACTATTGCTGGCTGCTTTCTGCCCCAGGGACTGCTGCTACCAGCCTCATGGAAGCCGAAAAAGATGGCTGTTGTTTCACTTTTTCAACGTGCATTTGGACATAAGAAATCAAACACAAAATTTAAATGCATTGAAGTATCTGCATTTAGACTTTCTCCAGTGATTCATGCTGTCTGTAAGTTCCCATTAAAGATGAAAATGAGACAAGAAGTGCTTTTTAAAATGGGAAAACTCTGCCATTGTAAGCTAGTCTCTGTCCATCCCCTTCTTGTCAGTTGAGTTGAAACAATTGTATGTAAGTGGTTCCAGCTGTTAACCATGTGGTTCTTGGCATTTTCACCCTGGGGTTTTTGTGATGTAATTGACACGTTCTGCCCTATGGCAGCTGGATGAAAAGGCATATTGTTTGCTGTGTTCCTTGGCTTGAGTGGATAGACATGTTCAGTAAAGGGACATCAAGTTGTACTAGTATCATAGTGAGCTGGAGTTTAGCTTTGCTAAGGGAACTTTCTTCCAGTGTGAACTGATACGTAAGCAAGATTTCAGGGCAGTGTTTACATTGGTTGACATGCCGGAAATAGCTGTTTTTCAATAAAAAGTATTTATTCCTAAATGCAAATCCACTAAGAACTCATCTAGGCAATATTTGGTTAGTTTGAGTTACCTTAAGAGAATAATATAACATTATTGTTATTAGCAGCTCTTAACAATTCAGATGGGCTATTTCAGGAATCCATTCAATCTGCAAGGGTTTTGCTGTGCGATCTGTACAGATAGCAAGGAACGCGCTGGTGCTTTTGGGAGTCAGGGCTCTAAGATGCTAACTGCAAAGTTAGAGAGAGGCGCCCGCAGACAGAAAAGAACAGTGGTAAACTCTGCTTGGGAGGTCAGGGAGGCTTCACAAGGAAAATGAGACTTTGCCAAGGACACAAGCTGAGGTTTCTGGAGGAGGTTTTTCAAGGAGGTTTTCAAGAAGGGGGTCAGAGATGAAAAAGCACGTGGGGTTCAGTACGTGAAACACCATGGTGAGTTTGGAGAATTGTAAAGCAATCTCGAAATTTTTTCCAGCACATTTCTACTCCAGCCTTTCACTCACCAACATTCATATTAAAACTAAAGTCTGGTCCCATAATCCACAGAATTTTTTAACTAGCACAGACGTGGTGAACAGAAAGTAATACTAGTGACTGCTGTGCAATACTTATGTTTAATAATAATTGTTCCTTTCTGGATCCAGGGCACTGCATGGGGTACCTCAAGGCTCTGTAACTTTTGATTAACTTTAACGACTATAAATCTGCTTTTGCCAGCACCGTCTGCTCTTGAATCCAGTCTAATACACCCTCTGTGACTAACACTCCTAAATCCCTGGGAGGGAAAGTCTGGGGAGGGAAGGATTTCAAAGCCAATGATGGATGGAGGTAGATAGAATGATGGTTGCAAGAGGCTGGGAAGGGTGGGGTGGGGGGTGAAGAGGAGTTGGTTAATGGGTACAAATACACAGAGAGAATGAATGAGCTCTAGTGTTCCATAGCACTGTAGGGTTACTATAGTTAATAACAATATATTGGCTGGGCACGGTTCTCACGCCTGTAATCCTGGCACTCTGGGAGGCCGAGGTGGGAGGATTGCTCCAGGTCAGGAGTTCGAGACCAGCCTGAGCAAGAGTGAGACCCTGTCTCTACTAAAAAAAATAGAAAGAAATAACCTGGACAACTAAAAATCTATAGAAAAAATTAGCCGAGCATGGTGGTGCATGCCTGTAGTACCAGCTCCTTGGGAGGCTGAGGCAGGAGGATTGGTTGAACCCAGGAGTTTGAGGTTGCTGTGAGCTAGGCTGATGCCATGGCACTCTAGCTCAGGCAACAGAGCAAGACTCTATCTCAAAAAAAAAAAAAAAAAACACATAACAATATATTGTATATTTCAAAATAGCTAGAAGAGAAGATATGAAATCTTCCCGACACAAAGAACAGATAAAGATTTGAGGCCGGGTGTGGGGGCTCACGCCTGTAATCCTAACACTCTAGGAGGCCGAGGCGGGCGGATTGCTCGAGGTCAGGAGTTCGAAACCAGCCTGAGGAAGAGCGAGACCCCGTCTCTACTATAAATAGAAAGAAATTAATTGGCCAACTAATATATATAGAAAAAATTAGCCGGGCATGGTGGCGCATGCCTGTAGTCCCAGCTACTTGGGAGGCTGAGGCAGCAGGATTGCTTGAGCCCAGGAGTTTGAGGTTGCTGTGAGCTAGGCTGACGCCACGGCACTCACTCTAGCCTGGGCAATAAAGTGAGACTCTGTCTCAAAAAAAAAAAAAAAAAAAAAGATTTGAGGTGATGGATATACTAATTATTCTGATTTGATCTTTACTCATTGTATGCATGTATCAAAATACCACATGTACCCCATAAATATACACAATTATTATGTATCGATAAAATTTATTTATTTATTATTATTTTTTTTTTTTTGAGACAGAGTCTTACTCCGTTCCCCAGGCTAGAGTGCTGTGGTGTCAGCCTAGCTCACAGCAACCTCAAACTCCTGGGCTCAAGCGATCCTCCTGCCTCAACCTCCTGAGTAGCTGGGACTACAGGCATGCGCCACCATGCCCGGCTAATTTTTTCTATATATTTTTAGTTGGCCAATTAATTTCTTCCTATTTTTAGTAGAGGCAGGGTCTTGCTCTTGCTCAGGCTGGTTTTGAACTCCTGACCTTGAGCGATCCGCCCTCCTCAGCCTCCCAGAGTGCTAGGATTACAAGTGTGAGCTGCCGCGCCCAGCCCGATAAAATTTTTTTAAAAGGTAGATTTTTACCAAAGAAATAAAAAAGGGACAATGATGGAGTCCTACTTGTTTATTTTTGCTTTTGTTGCTTGTGCTTTCTGTGTCATGTCCAGAACATGATTGCCAAGATCAATGTCAAGGAGCTTTTTCCTTATGTTTTCCTCTAGGAATTTGAGGTCTTATGTCTAAGTCTTTAATCCATTTTGAGTTCATTTTTGTGAGTGCTATAAAATAGGGGTCCATTTTCTTTTTTTTGTATGTGAATATCCAGTTTTCTCAACACTGTTTACTGAAGGGACTCTTCCTTCCCCATGGTGTGTTCTTGGTGCCCTTGTCAAATATTAGTTGATTGAAAATGTGTGGGTTTGTTTCTGGGCCCCCGTTTGGTCTATGTGTCTGTGATAGCTTTGCTAACTTGATTGTGGCACTTATTTTACAACATATACCGATATCAAATCATCACGTGATATACCTTGCATTTATACACTTTTGTCTATTTTATCTCAGTAAAGCTGGGAAAGCCAAACCAAACCAAAGACAATGAACCGCAGGCCCTAGTCCTGACCGAGAACATTAATGTTGGCTTATCTATTAAAGCCATTTGCCCTTCTTTCCTAAACTTTAGATCAGTCATGTTCATTAGGTATTTTTAAAAAACCAAACTTTTATTATGAAGATTTTCAAACATATTCAAAAACAGAGTGAAGAATATAATGAACTCCATGCAGCTCCACTGCCAGAATATATATGAAGAATATAATGTGAAGAATATATGTGAAGAATATAATGTGAAGAATATATGTGAAGAATATAATGAACTCCACTGCCAGCTTCAACAAGTATCAGTTTGAGGCTCATGTTATTCCATTTGTATCCTCACCTGTTCCTAACATCCCTTCTCATTCCCAAACTGGATTATTTTTAAGCAAATCCCAAACACTTATTTCAGAATGTACCTCAAAAAAAGACTCTTTTCAAAAACATGCAGTAAAATTATGATCACACCTTAAAAATGATAATAATTCCTCACTATCATCCAATGTCCAGACAGTTTCATGAAATGTTGTATTTTGCTTTTCAGTCGATTGGTTTAAATTGGGGTCCAGGCAAAGCCCACACATTGCATTTCGTGGATCTGTCTCTTAGGACTTTTAAATCGACAGGTTCCTCCCATCCCTTTTTTTTGCCTTGAAATTTATTTATTAAAGAAACCGGATATTTGTCTTCTCGAGTGGCCCGTATCTTGGACTTTGCCGGTTGCTTCCCCATGGTGTCATTTCGTATGTTCTGCTGTCTCTTGTATTTCCTGTAAAGTGGTAGTTAGATGTGGAGACCTGGTCGGAGTTAAGTTGTCGGTTCCCGTTCATGCACTCTGGCTTAGTAACTGGTGTTGCACTGCAGGAAACCATAATTCTCCAGTCCTTTCCTGTTGCTCTCCAGCTGAGCCCACCTCAGGCGTGATTTCTAAAACAACCTAGGTGCACAGGTCTTATCCGGTATTGAACTTGCCTGCCTCATGTGTCGGAGGAAGTCAGGAAGGGAGGGGAACCCTTGTGGGTCAGGCAGCACGTAAGCTCTGGGGCTACAGTGGGGACAAGGTTGATGGTCTCTGATCCCGAGGAACTGACCACGTAGTGGGGAGAACAGCCAGATCTGCAAATGGGGAGGAAGGAAACAAGCAGGAGGCAGAGATGTAAACCACAAGCTGAGGTGGGAGTGGAGTGGGCGGAGCCTGCACTGGTTGGGGGGAGGCTCTCTGACAGGGTCTTATATTTATTTTTCCTCAAGAAGACATTCTAGGGCATATTTTCAGGGGATGTGTTTTTCTTTTTTAAGTATGGTACAAATGATCTCTCTGGGCTCAGTAGGAGACTGCTTGCTGAAGCTTTTCCCCTGTCCCCTGGTGTTTGTGGGGGGTGAGAGAGGCCCACAGTGCTGGGTAAAATGGCAGCCACAGCTTTCCTTCTTCCCCCTGGGGACACACAATACCTAAAGCAGGGCGTCCCGCTCCTCACCTCACTGAGGAGACTTTCCCCTCAAAGCCTCAGCTTGCACCACGCACAGGATGGCCGGGACCTGACGGGGGGAGCCCACCTTGTTGGTGGGGCTGCCCGCACCTTTCCGGTCACCTCTGGGATAGTAGCTGTCACAATGGGGCAGATGAGAAGGGCTGCTCGTCTTCTCAACCGCTCCGCCATGAAATGCATGGGGTGTGCAGATACACTGCGTAGCCACGACCATCACTAGGGCTTATTTTTGGGTTAGGGCTTCTATTGGGCAAATGCTTAAAAATCCTGCTAGGGCTTATTTTATGGGTGGGTCTTATTTTCGGGGAAACATGGTATTTCAGCTGAGGCCTCAAGGACGAGGAAGAGGCAGCCATGGGCATGAAGGAGACAGGGAGAGGATGCTGGCAGTAGCAGGGATGGAGAAAACGCCGTATACACTGAGTCCTCGCTTAATGTCGCGGGTGGGTTCTTGGAAACTGTGATGACTTTAAGCACAACTTTGTTTAATGAAACCAATTTTACCATAGGCTAATTGATATAAATAAGAGCTAAATTCCTTCTACATATTTCTCTGGTCACAAACACATCACCAAACTCCTAAGTAAAGGCCCAAACACTTCTAATATTGAAATATATGTGAGCTATCCATGCATTTAAGAAAGAATAATAGAAACAAGTAAGACAGTTGTTTACCCATTTTTTGTTGAATCGGTGAGTGACAGTGGTCATGGTCGTGGTGGGTTCAATCAAGAAATGAATCTCTGCAAAGCAAACGTTGTCAGGAGCACCTCCGACCTCCACGCAGGTCAAAAACAAAAGATAACCAACCTGGGGGCTGGTTATCTGGTCCCACATGATTTATTGTTGTGCATTTGTATGATTATTGTATACTGGGCAAATTTTTGTTTTACAATAATTTTTATTCATTCATTCATCCATTTTCCAACCCTCTTATTCCAGTTCAGGGTCATGGGTAGCCAGAGCCTCTCCCGGTGGCTCAAGGCACCAGGTGGGTTCCCAACCTGGCCAGGGTGCCACCCCATGGCAGAGCGCTCACACACACCCATACGCACACTGCGACAGTGTAGACACACCAGTTAAGCTAACAGGCACAGCTTTGGGATGTGGCAGGAAACCGGAGGACCTGGAGAAACCCAGGCAGACGTGGGGAGGATTTGCAAGCTCCATACAGGCAGTGGCTCTGGTGTCTGATGAGAATTGATTTTTTTCTTCTCATCAGTGTTATAAGGATAAAATGTTACCCAAGGATCTGCTGTACATTGGAGGTAGGACATGCAGGATGTGGGAGGTGAAAGAAGAGGAAACCTGACTTCAGGTTTCCTGGCTTCAGCAACTGGGCGAATAGTGACCTTGGCGCTGGCCTTTGCAGGTTGGCAGGTGGCTGCATGGACCCAGGGCTCCCCAGTCCAGTTTCCTTGGGGACTGTGCCTGGGTCTGTGCCTCCTGCCTGCTAAGTGCCTCTGGCCTGTCCTCTTGTCCTGCCTGCCCTTCTGCTGCTGAATTGCCTTATGGCACCTTCAAAAGATGGAGAAAAGGAGCAAGGCAGGTAGGAGCATCACTTTGCAAAATGACACTCGCACCCACGTGTAAAGGAATACTGTTCATAGTTCAAGTTTGCTATTAATTAGTGTCTCTGCAAGAAAAAAAGTTTCTGGGGAGAAGTATAAAGCTAAGAATCTAATGAAACTTTTGGCTTTTCTTTATCGTGGAGGACTGAGTTGAATGTGCAGTAAAACTAGCTGAAAAATAATTTTCCAATAATAATACCAACGAGGGCTAGATGATCTTTGTCCAAAGCATTTGCAGTGCTTCAGATACGTGTCTAAAAATCCGATTCCTAAAGCATTCCTTGTAAAAATAGAAACATTCCTGTGCCCAGATTCCAAATAATAAAAGACACCGGGAGTGTTTTTGAAATTGTGGGACTGATTTAAATTTCGCTGGGAAACAGCTCTCTAAAATGAAGTTGTCTATATGGGGCCTCTGTGCGATCGTTTCCCACTAGCATCTGGTCGCTGCCAACTTCTGGCAGCTTGAGAAAGCGAGCTGTTTCCCACGCTCCCACCCGCCAGAGGCGCTGGGAGGTGTGTGCTGGGAGACGTTGGAATCTCCAGGAGGGGGGACATGAGAGAACAGCTGGGTGAAGCTCCTCGCTGACTCCCTTCTCTGCAGCCTGTCATTGTATTCTAGAGAGTCTTGCTCGTGCCAGGTAATGACAGAAAATACGTCACCTAAAGAGTTAAGAGCCCACGAAGTTTGGTAAAAGAGAAGGTCATGTTAAGTCCACATTTAACTCCCAGAGCTCTAGTCCTTCTCCTGGGGCCAAATCATCTCTGCACATTGAACCTCTTTAGCAGGTTTTTGGCACATCGCAAGTGTGTGGTGTTAAGTTCCTCTTTTTCCCACCTCTGCCCCGGCCTCCCTCTTGAATTGAGGTACAGAAGGATAAGGCCGTGGGAGGAGGATGAAGGGGGAAAGAAGTGAGCTGGAAAATCCACTGGCTTTCTAATCATCAACTCCTGAGTAACTGAGAGTCGCTATTTTACATTCGTGTTTTTCCAGTCTGCGGCCAGGTGCCATTTGCAAAACCTCTCCCATTCGATTAGGGAATTTTTTCTTTTAATTCACAGATTCTCTAAGTAAAATGATTGCTGGCGTGTTCTTCCAGTGGATCGACACTAACAAGGAAGTGAAGGGTGTCAGACCTCATTGGTTGGCCGGAGCACCAATACCATGGGACTGCTGGTCACAGAATCTCAGCTGCCCTTTCCCGTGTTCCCAAGGACTGTGGGTTTTGCTGAGCAAGAACAGTGATATGTTTTTTAGAGGCGGTTATAGCTGATTTCAAGAAGGCTATACATGTAGTGATTAAAAAGGCCACTTTTGGAGTCAGCATCCGTGGGTTCGTGTCCTAGTGTTGCCACTTATTACTTGGTGACTTGGTGCTTGGGCTCAATAAATATTTGTTAAATGATGAATGTGGTTGAATTTGTTTAATGGCCATGGAAACAAATTCTGTGGGGAAGAATTTACTAAGGTACATGAGCTTTGGGCCACCATCTGCAGGTCTAATTTTTGGTTAATCTTAGGGTCACTTTTATGCAGAAGATATTTATGAATTAATTGGAAAATTTCATGTTGACATAGCCTTAGGGAGATGTCAGTGGAGCTATCCTGAAATACTTGGTCCTCCCTGCAAAAGTGTGTATTTTAGAATAAGGTGAGAATATTGCCATCTCTTTGCAGTACTGCACTTTTTACATACAGTCTGGTGAATAACACATTGGTGAATTCACATCTGGTGAATTCACATTGATGAATTTACCTAATTTCCCCACCAGAAAAATATGGGTATAAGTAGTATGTAGTCTTATGGGATTTTTCTGAGGATCGGATGTTAGTAAGATGCCTGGAACTTGATAAACATTGAATAAACGTTAGCAATTATCCTAACACATAAAATTATTCAAAATAATTAGTGATACCAAATTGTCCCAGTCAGATTTACTTCTTGACACTTTGTTGTGTCATTGCCTGTTTGTGTCAGTCTTTCCCCTCTTGGATTGTGGGTTCCTGGAAGGCAAGGGCTGGACTCTACCCATTTTCATCCCCCAGCACTTAGCGCAGTCTGGGAGTGGTTACTCAGTTTGCTGAGTAAGTTCATTTAAGTCTTTAATAATGAAATCTGTGCTTCCGTTACCAGCCCATCTTGCCTGGAAAAAGAATACGGGCTTTGCAACTCAGGCGCGTGTCTTTGTCAGTTTCTGTTGTATCTTACATAGCATTGGTACCTGTGGTAGCATTCTGGGTCCTGCTGAGGAAGAAGTCATTTCTGCATTAACCACACTTGGTTTTGTGCAGGTCACCACTAATGGCATCATTGCCACGAGTGAACCCCCGGCCAAAGAATCCCATCCTGGGCTCTTCCCACCAACCTTTGGCGCAATCGCGCCTTTCCTGGCAGACTTGGACACCACAGATGGCCTCGGAAAGGTTTACTATCGGGAAGACTTATCCCCCTCCGTCACTCAGCTGGCAGCAGAGTGTGTCCAGAGAGGGTTCCCAGAAGTCTCTTTCCAGCCCAGGAGTGTCGTGGTCGTCACTTGGGAGTCTGTGGCCCCCTACCAAGGGCCCGGCGGGGACCCTGCCCAAGAAGGCAAGGTAAGTGCTCCCCCAGGTCCAAGTGCAAATAATCTGACATGCTGGCTTTGAACTCTTCAGTTGTGTGGTCTGTGCTGGTCTGATGTACATCATGCCTGTGTCATTGATAAAGGTAGAAAATCCAAAGCAGAATCTAGTAGGCTGGTGATTGCAGGCCTAAAACTCACAAGATCTTGTCTGCAAGGCTGTATAAATCTATGTTTCAGTGGTGATTGGCTATAAAGAAAGACACTTCCTGAGCAGACTGCCGCGTGGCAAGAATAGGGTTGATAAATGGCTTCCCCTGGCTCTTTCACTTCAGGTGGCAGATAGTGGGAGGAAAGTTTCTGATTAAATGGAGATGTTTATTGATGTAAAATAATAGGTTAAAATAGCCAAGTACTCCTGAGGGATGTGAAGATACAACGATAAGGCCCAGACTCCAGTTGGGAAGCCAAGAACCGTTTGGACCATGTGAATGGCTTAGAACTCGTGTTGTCATAACCCAGGTGGGATTCCCTGTGGGTGACGGCTTTAAGGACCAGGCTTGGACTTGCCCTTGAAGAAAGGAGAGTATTGGAGGGGATCCAGAAGCCACCGCTAGACCTGGAGTGACTTTTTGGGACAGGCCCCATTTTTTCCTTGGAAAAATAATTTCTCTCTACCATGACTTAATTTTTTATAGGATAACAGGGTAGAGAGAAACTAGAAAGGTCCCAAAGCATCCATGTACATGGGAGATGTTCCAGGCTGGTCGTTCCCAAAGTATGTTCCACAAAACACCAGTCTGGTGAGATAGTTCCTGGGAAAAGGTTGCCTCGTTGGCCGGGTTGGTTTGGGAAATGCTAAAACTCTATCTCCGCCTTTCAGAGACTTACTCTGAAAAGTCTTGCAGTGAAGAAACCTGCTTGATATCATTTAACTGAACAGTTCCCAGGCCTTTTGGCCATAATCCCCCCACAATGCCTCCCCAAATAGGACAGCATCACATCCCACGGAACACATTTGGGGAGAGTCTGTTACGGGCCTGCGTGACACATTTTGCCTGCCAGCTGTTACCTGTGTGAGTGCCACACTTGAGAACTGCTCGAATCTTAAATTTCTCAGATGCCTCCTTTTCACTTGGGTGAGAAACACCCATCCCCCAGCCCCTTGGTACCAAGCCCTCCTCTGCCTCTTGGGCCTAACATGTTACACCTGCACACATACTGTGTAGGAGCTATGCCAAATGACTTGCAATTTCCTATCGTGCCTGCTTTTTTCACCTGCATTATCTTGCACAGGTCGTCCTCTCTACTTGGGACTTCCTGACCCCTTACAGGAGTAAACTCCTCCTGCTTGTTCATTTAGGTTTGTCCCTTCTGTGAGGCCTTGACAAACCACAGCCTCCTTCATTCTCACCACTCCTGGCAGGGGACATTTCCTCCTTCAGCTCCTACAGTGCTTTATACACATCTCTGCTGTAGAAGCCATCCCTGGTTTTGTAATACTTTGTTCACATGTCAGGCTTCCCAGCTAGACTGTCAATTCTCCAGTGCAGGGACCATGTATTTTTATTCTTCATATCCACAGAGCTCCGGGCAGTATCTGGCATGTAGGAAAGGAACTAATGTTTAAGGAATACTTTCTCTGTGCCTGCTCTTCATATGTTACCTCGTAGAGTCTTCCTCAAGTATCTATGAAGCAGATGGTTTTATCTGCATTTTATAGATGTAAACTTTGAGGCTTAGAGAGCCTCAATATCATGCCCAAGGCCACACAACCAATAATGGGAAGAGCAAAGATTTGGATCCAGGTCTGTTTTCTCCCAAACCTTGTGTTATTTTCTACCATGGGGTGCTTGGGCTCAATAAATACTTGTTAAATGATGAATGTGGTTGAATTTGTTTAATGACCGTGGAAACAAATTCTGTGGGCAAGGATTTACTAAGGTACATGAGCTTTGGGCCACCATCTGCAGGTCTACTTTTTGGTTAATATTAGGGTCACATTTATGCAGACGGTATTTATGAATTAATTAGAAAATTTCATGTTGACATAGCCTTAGGGAGATGTCAGTGGAGCTGTCCCAGAATACTTGGTCCTCGCTGCAAAAGTATGTCTTTTAGGACAAGACGAGAATATTGCCATCTCTTCACAGTACTGCACTTTGTACATACAGTCTGGTGAATAACACACTTTGCGATCTGTAGGTATCTTCCTGAGTAACTGAGTTGTAACTCGTCTTCACAGAGAAACACGTTCCAGGCTGTTCTGGCCTCCTCTGATTCCAGCTCCTACGCCATTTTCCTTTACCCTGAAGATGGTCTGCAGTTCCATACTACGTTCTCGAAGAAGGATGAGAACCAGGTCCCTGCTGTCGTTGCGTTCAGTCAAGGTTCAGTGGGGATCTTGTGGAAGAGCGATGGCGCTTACAACATATTTGCTAACGACAGAGAATCGATTGAAAATCTGGCCAAGTATGCTTTTTTTTTCTTCAGCAGATTCCCCCCTTAATGCTATTGTCTTATTAAGAATAATGTGATGGGTATTAGAGATCGTACCTAAAATGTTCCTATGGATTTAAGTTTTGTATATCACTTTTATATTATGAAATACTGTTTTTCCGACGAGTTTAAGGGAATATACTCTCCAATGAACAGGTATCCTATGTTTTCAGCTATCATCCTTATTTAAAACAGTTTCTTTCTAGCATTTTATCTCGAAGTACGAGATTAGAAAGAAAGATTATTCAAATCTATCTCCTACTGTAAACCCAAAACGGAGAAAACCTTTTTCCCCTTGCATTGACTTAGGGGAAAATTCTTACAACAGAAACAGTGCTCTCAGGCTATTTTGTAAAATTTGGCAAAAGGGGGAATAGCCTGGACTGGTTTTTGAAAATTAAAATCTTTCCTCTCCCGTTATTCTTTAAAACACAAAGAGCAAACACTACCCTCTCCCCTACTTTTAATTTAATGTTGTCAAATCTAGCGTAAAATTCCTCCACCCTTTACTTAGTGGTGTGCTGGTAACAGCTGGTCTCATGAGGGCAGGGGAAGCTCTGATTTATAGCACTTGCCGATTTCTGTGGTGTAAATACTTTACTGTGGCCAATTTCAAGCTACTAACATCATGCCATTCAAAGAAGAGTTGAGAAAATATGCACCATTATGTATAGTCTCACCATAAAGATACAATAGACTTAAATGAGTTCAAGAACATGGATACTTGTAAAATAATTAGGATGTGATAAGTTTTGAATATTTCTTGCCTTTTAAAAAAATATAATTTATTTAGTTGTAAATTTATGTAATATAATTTTTTGCAACGGTTGTATTTTATAACTGGCTCTCAAAATTCCTAAAAAGTTAACAACTGGCTCTCATGAGCTGGTACAAGTAAACTCCCCACATACCACTTCCTTAATTGAGTCCCAGATAGATAGATTGATTAGACATCCTATTTTTGCACTACTTTCTTGATTTCTCATCCCCCGTACACTCCCATTTTTAGCTCAGTGTCTTCCACTGAGTAAAGTATGTCCCCTCTTTCCGCTGCATAATCTCATCATTTCTATAATTTCTGACAGAAGCACTTCTGACCACTGACACATAAGAACTCATAGAAATGGTGGAGGAAGAAGTAGAGATTAGGGTTATTCTAGAATATTCTAGGGTTATTCTATTCTATAATTCTATAATTATAAAATGCTTTTAGATTTTGTATCTCATTTGCTTTTCACCAGGCCCTTTGAGCACAAAAAGGTAAACTGAGACCTGCCCAAGAACCCACAGCCCGTGGAGTTGGGATTTCTACTAAACTACGTTTGCACTATTATCACCCACAGCACTTCTTTTTTTTTTTTTTTTTGAGACAGAGTCTCACTTTATTGCCCAGGCTAGAGTGAGTGCCATGGCGTCAGCCTAGCTCACAGCAACCTCAAACTCCTGGGCTCAAGGGATCCTTCTGCCTCAGCCTCCCAAGTAGCTGGGACTACAGGCATGCACCACCATGCCCGGCTAATTTTTTCTATATATATTAGTTGGCCAATTAATTTCTTTCTATTTATAGTAGAGACGGGGTCTCGCTCTTGCTCAGGCTGGTCTCGAACTCCTGAGCTCAAAGGATCCGCCCACCTCGGCCTCCCAGAGAGCTAGGATTACAGGCTTGAGGCACTGCGCCCGGCCTCCCACAGCACTTCTGATGTCAAATATGTGGGTTTTTTTTTTCCCCCCTCACACCAACCATTTCTCCACTTTTGGGACTCCTGTGTGGTGTCCTACAATTCATTTCAATTCTGGCGCTGGAGTTAGTGCAGCCCCCACAGCTGACGGGCTCAGTCCCACAGAATTCCCCCCCTTCAGATGCCAGTCGCAAGTCCTGTGTCTCCATTTGTACTTCTGGGCAACCAGCTATAAATCAGGGGTTCCCACGACGCCCTCTTAGGTTTGATAATTTGCTAGAATGGCTCATAGAACTCAGGAAAGTGCTTTCCTCACTATTATTAGTTTATTATAAAGGGTACAACTCAGGAACAGCCAAACGGAGGAGTTACTGGGGGCCAGAGCTTCCATGCCCTCTCTGGATGCACCACCCTTCCAGAGCCTTGATATGTTCATGGACACAAAAGCCCTTCAACATCTATCATTTAGGGGTTTTTATGGAGGCCTCATTACAGGCCTGGCTGATTAAATCACTGGCCATTGGCGATTGGCGCAAGCTCCAGCCCATCCGCCCTCCCTGGAGGTGAGGGCAGGGGAGGGGGCGTGCTGAATGTTCCCACCCTTTCATCCCGCCTTGGTCTTCCTGGCCACCAGCCCCCATCCTGAAGCTATCTGGGAGCTCCCAGCCACCAGTCAACTCATTAGCATACAAAAAGGTACTCTTATCACTCCAGAAATTCCGAGAATTTTAGGAGCTCTTGTGCCAGGACTCAGGGACAAAGCCCAAATATATATTTTTATCATATCACACCATGCCAGGGAAAGAGATGGTGGAGAAAATGAATGACTTCAGTCACAAAGCCAGCTTCGGTCCTTTGAGCTACCTTAGCTCATAGGGCGCAGTCCCAGGAATTAGTGGAAGTTGAATTTTAAGTCCCAGTGACGTCCCTGGAGCATGCCTCAGGAATGGCAGAGGGTGAGCCTTTGTTAGCGTCACGTCTGTTTGGACACAGCCTCCCCTAACAGCCGGGGACTGTCCCAGCTCTGTGACAAGCAGACAGGACAGCTACTGCCCTTCCACTGCCCAGCCCTAGCTGCTGGAGGGAGCAGGTAGGTGCACAGGAATCCCCAGGACCCCTGTGTGCTTAGGGGGCTGTTTGCCGGCCACTGGCCTGTTTCCAAGAAGCCCGTCCTTCCCCCAGGAGCAGCAACTCCGGACAGCAGGGCGTCTGGGTGTTTGAGATTGGGAGTCCGGCCACGGCCAGTGGAGTGGTGCCCGCGGATGTGAGCCTCGGGCCTGAGGACGGAGTGGCGTATGACGACGAGGAAGATGAAGATTATGACCTGGCGACCAGCCGTCTGGGCCTGGAGGACGCGGGCACCACAGCTTTCCCCTACGGGAATCCTAGAAGGGGAGACGCCAACACATACGGCCTCCCCGGTGTCCTGTCCCCGCGCCAGGCGGCCACCGAGAGACCCTTTGGACCTGCCACCGAGAGGACCAGGTCCTTCCAGGTGCCGGCGAGGAGGTTTCCCCAGCAGCATGGGGAGGTCATCGACGTGGACGAAGTGGAGGAAACAGGAGTTGGTAAGAACGTTAACGTCACCATTGGTGACGTTCTCAGACACGTGGGCTTCCGGGACAAGAGCACTGCGGGAGGGCAGTCAGTCGTGCACATTATGTGGGGGTTGGTAAGAACAAGAGTTTGGGGACGGAGGGACTCAGCGCCCACAGCCGTAGAGCACTGGTGTCACATGCCATGCGGCTTCAAAGCCCAGTGATCTCTCGGGATTATTAGGACTGTGATGATAGAGACCGTTGAGTGTGTCTTCTTTTAAGTGTCCTAGTATTTAAGTGTCCTAGTGTCCATTCTGTCTGTTTTAAAGAGAAACACGCTTTAGAATTATTTTGAAAGTCAGATTTTCTTATTTGTGACTTCTGAGATCAGAAATGTATTCAGCCCACCTGAAAAAACATTTTAGACGTTCTTTAGGCTGTTTATGCAACTTATCGTTGACATATTTATTTCCTCTTGGTTTTAGAATTAGAATGGTTGATTTTCCCTTCCAGCCCTGTCAGTTTCAGAGTTGGTCCTTAAAGATGAAAAAAAAATACAAAATAAGTAGATCCCCCTTTTTAAAAAATAGTGTTACAGTATAATATCTTCTAGTCAACCATGTTATATCAGATTTTTGCTACATTGAGGGAAAATAGTTTGAACCCCAGCATGCTTTTATTTGTCTTACAAGACATGTTCAAATTAAACTGTGCTTATTATTTTCTTGTCTTTATTTTATTTTTTCTTTTGTGAAAAAGTCTCACTTTGTTGCTCAGGCTAGAGTGCAGTGATGTCATCATAGCTCACTGCAACCTCAAACTCCTGGGCTCAAGCAATCCTCCTACCTAAGCCTCCTGAGTAGTAGGGACTATAGGTGTGCACCACCACACCTGGCTAATTTTTCTATTTTTGGTAGAGAGGGGGTCTTGCTCTTGCTCAGGCTGGTTTGGAACTCCTGAGCTCAAATGATCCTCCTACCTTGGCCTCCCAGAGTGTTAGGATTATAGGCGTGAGTCACTGTGCCCTGCTATTTTCTTCTCTTTAGATTGACATATAATCTATTAAAGTTCCTCTAAATGGATAGTCCTTGCCTTTTTTTTTTTTTTTTTTTTTTTTTTTGAGACAGAATCTCACATTTTTGCCCAGCCTAGAGTGCCGTGGTGTCAACCTAGCTCACGGCAACCTCAAACTCCTGGGCTCAAGTAATCCTTCTGCCTTACCCTCCCAGGTAGCTGGGACTACAGACATGCACCACCATGCCTGGCTAATTTTTTCTATATATTTTTAGTTGGCCAATTAATTTCTTTCTATTTTTATAGTAGAGACGGGGTCTCACTCTTGCTCAGGCTGGTTTCGAACTCCTGACCTCGAGCAATCCTCCCGCCTCAGCCTCCCAGAGTGCTAGGATTATAGGCATGAGCCACTGCGCCTGGCCAAATCCAAGCCTTTTAATATGTTTCCTGTGACTCTTTATTGCATCTACTGAGGAGTTATTGTAAGACCCTCTGACAAGTAGTCCATTTCACATTATTCTCTTATTTTTAAACGTTTTTTTTTTTTTTTTTTTGAGACAGAGTCTCACTTTGTTGCCCAGGCTAGAGTGAGTGCCGTGGCGTCAGCCTAGCTCACAGCAACCTCAAACTCCTGGGCTCAAGCAATCCTGCTGCCTCAGCCTCCCGAGTTGCTGGGACTACAGGCATGTGCCACCATGCCTGGCTAATTTTTTCTATATATATATTTAGTTGGCCAATTAATTTCTTCCTATTTTTATAGTAGAGACAGGGTCTCGCTCTTGCTCAGGCTGGTTTTGAACTCCTGACCTCGAGCAATCCTCCCTCCTCAGCCTCCCAGAGTGCTAGGGTTACAGGCGAGAGCCACTGCGCCCGGCCAAATCCAAGCCTTTTAATATGTTTCCTGTGACTCTTTAGTGCATCTCCTGAGGAGTTATCGTGAGACCCTCTGACGAGTAGTCCATTTCACATTATTCTCTTATTTTTCAACTTTTTTAGAGCGATGAGGTCTCACTGTGTTGCCCGGGCCGGTCTCAAACTCCTAGCCTCAAGTGATCTTCCCGCCTCAGCCTCCCGAGTAGCTGGAATTACAGGCTCCAGCCACAGCGCCCAGCCTCTTATTTTCATTTCTCCTTACTTGTTCTGATGGGTCTCACAGCCATAGTCATAAATGTTTGTTCTTACTGAGTGTCCTAAACCATAGGCCAAATGGGGTGCTTACCGAATAGTTTGCTCATTTACTTCTTCTAAGGCACAGAAATGGAGAAGCCACAGTTTGGTGGCAGGACGAGGACACGGGTTCATGCCTCGGGGGTCCCCGACGCACACTGCACCCTGGATTCCTGGGGTGATGCTGACGTGTCCCCGCCCCTGGCATTCTGCCCTGTGTTTCAGCGTCATCTCCCCCAGATGTGCTGGGTGTGTTTACTTGCAGACGGGGAGTTTTGAGTCTTACCCCGTCTCCACCCTCTCTAGGTATCTCTGAAATTCTCATTTGTGCAGCTGTCGCATTTCAATGAGACAGTATCTCGCCCCAACAACTTGACACCGAAAAAAGCCTAGATTTGAACTCACAGTGTGTCTAACACAGATGTCTTTGTGTCCCCCTATCCCAGCTGCTTCCCTACGTTTATTAGAAAGGTCAGTCTTCTGCAGCCAGCAGTGCACTCCTGGTGTTATTTGGATAGTCGTCTACAGACACGCAGGCTATCATGGACCCAAAAAGAGCTGCCCCAGCTGGAGCTTAAGCAATCGGTAGCGTCACGTGTTCGGTTCAGGGCCTGAGTGTTCTCAGCTC
The DNA here is from genome assembly GCA_008750895.1 of Mirza zaza. Taxonomy (NCBI): domain Eukaryota; kingdom Metazoa; phylum Chordata; class Mammalia; order Primates; family Cheirogaleidae; genus Mirza; species Mirza zaza. The sequence continues at coordinate 14,393 of VSMD01069717.1, read as the reverse complement.
CAAATGCCGTCTTTAGAGACGCTTGAAATTTCCTTCCAAGTATTTGGCCTAATAGAATCTACCTGGATTTAAACTTTACTTTTATCTTCACTCCCAACAGCCAATTATAAATGGGATCATTATCCTCTCTAAAAGCTCGCCCCTCTTGTGCTTTTGAACTTCATCGCTAATTAATTTGCGCTGGATTATTCAATTTAATGAGGTAGTTCATGATTCTAATGAAATGAACTTGGGAGGTGGAATTTAAAAATAGAGGGTGTAGTAATTCTTTTTGTTGCCTGGGTCAAGAGCTTTCACCAGGTGTGACTAAGGCATTATTTCTGATCAGCTTTGGTATAAGCGAATTATTTCCTGGGGAAAAGCGGGCAGGGGAAGCGGGGAATGGTTTAACATTTTTTTAAAATATAAGCTGAGCACCGTGGCACATGCCTACAGTCCCAGCTGCTTGGAGTCTGAGGTGGGAGGATCCCTTGAACCTAGGAGTTTGAGACCAGCCTGGAAAACATAGCGAGACAATGTCTCAAAAAAAAAAAAATATATATATATATATATATATATAAAAATATATATAGTAAGGTGGTTAAAATGGCAAATTTTACATTATATATGTGTGTGTATATATATATATATCTTACTACAATAAAAAATATATTTTAAGGTCCCTCAAAATGTGAAGCTGATCCTTCTGACTGCATTAGGTGGATACCACCCTAAAATTGACATTGGATGGCAATAATCTAACATTGATTCAGTACAGTGCATTATAGCTGTTTTGAGTCATCCACCCTTGGGATTTTGCAACTCCCGTTACACCTGTTTGCCTCAGTGGTTCGAGTAACGGAACCACACTACCATGCTATCTAACTAGCTACCTATAATGGATCTTAATCTTCTGTTAATGAGTCCGGTCCCTGGAATTGCCCGGGCAGAAGTGAGTCCCTGCAGGGCTTGGGGGACACAGGGACGAGAAAGCCCCCCGGGCCAGAGCTGTGCAAAATGCTGACAAGCGTGTCCTTGCTTTCCCGGAACAGTTTTCAGCTACAACACGGACTCCCGCCAGACATGTGCCAACAACAGACACCAGTGCTCGGTGCACGCGGAGTGCAGGGACTTCGCCACGGGCTTCTGCTGCAGCTGCGTCGCTGGCTACACGGGCAACGGCCGGCAGTGTGTCGCAGAAGGTAATCTGCTTCTCTGCGTTCCACGTGTGGAGGAGAAGGGGACCGAGTGGAGTTTTTGCTTTGGTGCTTATTTTTTGGGATTGCCTTTGCCCAGATCTCTCGAGGTATATGCAGTGTTTGCATGTAATAACATGGTGGTACTAAGAAGTCTCTTTCCTTCCTGTGCCATTTCTCCCTCTTCACAGCCGCCCTGAGCATGGCACAAAGGCCGAAGTGTTGAAAAAATTCCGGCCTAGACCAGGAGTGTTTTTCATGCCCCTCATTTTCCTCAGTTTCTTTCAAATTTCTTCCATGCCTTTTAACTTAGAGCCTCTCCCGTTTCCCGTGGCTTTGCTCACGGACCTTACTGTCTTAACGGTTGACAGAGCCCAGCAGGGCCACAGGAGGAAGGCCCAGGCCAGAGTGTATAGTGGGTAAAGTTGATTCCAGTCGTCCTTCCTCTTCTGTTCCTCTCTCTGGGGGCCCCCAAACTCCTAGCATGGTTATGGGGAGCACCAGGGGCGCCCGCCGTTAATTCTAGGGCGCCAATCCCATTGCGGGGCGCAAAATGGATTCGGTTCCGGGCCGAATCTGGCCAGATCTGAACTCTGCACTCATCGGAAGGACCAGCTGGTCTTGATGCTCTCATATGGTCAGAAAAGTCCTTTCTGTGCAAGTCTAGAGGGTCTTGGTGACAGTTTATTTACTGAGTGCAACTTCCGGGAGGCTGGGGCCCTATACCAGAATGAAAGCAAAAATCTCTGCTGTATTGAATCTTTGTCCCTTTAGATGTTGTCTTCATCAGTTGCTTATAACCAAATACCTGTAATGGAGTAACTTATAAAGAAACAAAATTTGTGCCTTATAGTTAGGGAGGCTGGGGAGTCCACGGGCGAGGGGCTGCGTCTGGGGAGGGCCTTCTAGCTGGTGGGGACCCTGCTGAGCTGGCTCAGGTCTCTCTTCCTCTTTCTGTGAAACCTAGTCCCACTCTTGGGATGACCTATTAATCCATGAAAGGGTTAATCTGTTTTGGGGGGTAGAGCCCTCAAGCCCCAATCACCTCTTAAAGGTCCCACCTCTCAATCCTGCCACATTGGGGATTAAGTTTCAGCATGAATTTTGGAGGGGACACACATTCAAACCATAGCTGGTGCCAACAGGTTACCTCACTTGTCACAGGTCATTTCCTTTGTGTGTTTAATGGGTGACTTCAATTGCTTTGCAAAACTTGACTAAATAAAACTCAGATGGAGGAGTGTTTTCTGTTTTTCAGATCTGCTGCAGCTATAGTTAAGTCAGTTATTTTAATTTGCTAAAGATAAAAAAATTATTTCCTTCTGTATCACGATTATAGTGAGGCTTTTAAAAAATACTGCCCTCAGCAATGAAAGAAAATCTAGTGTACTTTTTATATTAATTTTGGAAGATGTTTTTAACTTCTTTAAAGTGTTTTCTATTTTCCTCTAAACCTCATCATCCCAGGGATGTCGTGCCTTTGCTTCTCTTTTTCAGGCTTGGCTTTTTTATCTCCCCCACACTGGGAGGAGCTTCCAAAGTCCACAATAAAAGCTTATCCTCAAAGAGCAACCTCACTGGCCCTCTCCACCCCAAATATCAGAGCTTGAAATGCTGAGCAGTTTGTGTTTGACAGCAAGCTCAGATATGACAAATCGTTCAGCTACATATTTTGACATTTATATACGCACCCTGTAATTGTTTTCTGGTTTAAATATTTGTTGGATTCTTGCTACTTTAAAAAAATGTTTCTAGCTCAAAGTTTGCTGGAAAAAGAATTTGTTTGGTTTCCTTAACTTGGCTTTGTTGCTTGTTTCTGTAACTGCTTGGAATGCATTTTTTTGCTATTAGCCTGCTAACTTCACAGCATTCCCCAGTGGAATGACACATCATGTGTATGGAATTACTGTGTTTGCTAAAAACGCCCTGGTGCAGTTTGGAGATATTGAACACAGCAAAAGGTCATCAGAACATAGATGACATCTAGGTGCAAGCCTGTCTGTCTAGGGATATTCAGCAAAATTTACTGAGCACTTATTATGCAAAGAAAACTCTGCCAAGAATGAGGGAGCTGGTTCTGAAAGTCCTGTCCCTAGTAATTTATAATTTAGGAAGAGAAATAAGATAAGTACAATCAATAACTGATAGAATTTAATTATACATCACACTTAAACAATCCAAAGTGACTTTATTTTAACTTGTCTCTCAGGGTTTTTTGTTTTGTTTTGTTTGAGACAGGGTCTCACTCTATTGCCCAGGCTAGAGTGCAGTGGTGTCATCATAGCTCACAGCAACCTCAAACTCCTGGGCTCAAGTGATCCTCCTGCCTCAGCCTCCCAAGTAACTGGGACTACAGTTACGTGCTACCACGCCTGGCTAATTTTTGTATTTTTGTAGAGACAGGAGTCTCATTCTTGATCAGGCTGGTCTCAAACGCCTAGTCTCAAGCCATCCTCCTACCTCAGCCTCCCAAAGTGCTAGGATGGCAGGCATGAGACACCATTTTGTTTTTTTGAGCTACAATTCATATACCGTTTTAAAGTATACAATTTGGTGGGTTTTAGTATGTTCACGAAGTTGTGCAACTATTACTGCTTATCTAATTCTAGAACATTTTCATCACCCCAAGAAACATTATACCTGTTAGCAGTCACTCTTCATTTCTCTGAATCCCCCAGCCCCTGCTAACCCCTGGTCTATTTTCTGTCTTTATGAGTTTTCCTTTTCTGGACATTTCATATAAATGGAATCATCCAATATGTGACCTTCTGTGTCTGGATTCTTTCACTTAGCAAAATGTTTTTAAGGTTCATCCGTGGTTTTAACATGTATCAGTATTTCATCCATTTTTCTAGCCACATAATACTTCAGTGGATGGGTAGATCATATTTTCTTTATCTGTTTATCAGTTGATGAGTATTTGGGTTGTTTCCCTTTTTGACTATTGTGTACAATGCTGCTAAGAACATTTGTGTACAAGTTTTTGTGTGGACATATGTGTTCCATTCTCTTGGGTATATACCTAGGAACTGGCATTACTGGGTCATATGGTAACATTCAGTTTTCTTATGCAAATATAACAAGAGCAACTTAATTTTTTTAGTTCCTATTTTTTCCTGATTAAACAATAATAAATGTATGCAAGTTATAAATAGGCAAACATTATAGAGATATGTAGTATAAAAAATGAATGTTCACCACATTGCCATGAGTTAAGCACTGTTAGCAGTTTTCTCCCAGGTACATGCTAACTATTATTAATGTAATTTTAAAAACAAAAATGCTATCCTATATATTACTATTTGTCAATTTATTAAGAAAACTTTTAGATTTGCCGTAGTAGGTCTTGATCCCATCATTCCCAATTGTCTAAACGGATCAATCGACAACAGACACGCCAGGCTGGTTCTGGTCCAGAGGGCATATGGGTGTGGTCTGTGACATCCACCCTGCCCACAGCTGCCCTGGGTGAGGCTCCAGGACCCGGACTGTCCATCCCAACTTTGGGTAGTGAGACTGTATTTCAGCCCAGGAGGTTTGTTAAGGCGTGTGATCGATCAGGCAGCTAAATGGCCAGATTCCCAGGGCTACTCAGTTAGCCCTGCTGTCCCAGTGAAATAACCAGGTTAGTCCCTTTCACTCTCAAAAGCAATCAATTCTGTAGTCGCCTTAGTTCTGGATCACCATTGATAGTGTTCTTCGGAAATTATTTTATCTGCTCCTGCAGTTCCTCGATCACACAATGGCTCCTGTGGAGCCCTTTCCTGCTACCCGTTATCCATAACATGAAAGAGAGGCAGGGGCATTGGAATTCTGAAGGTTCATGGCACTCAGTCGTGGGTGCTATTCAGAAGAACAAGTGACTTTGCTTACCCCAAAGCCACAGGTCCTACCAGACTTATTTTGTTTTTGAAAGCCTGGCTTGGAAGCCATCTCTACCTCCTGTCTTTGTTTTCTGCTCAGGTTCCCCCCAGCGAGTCAATGGCAAAGTGAAAGGAAGGATCTTTGTGGGGACCAGCCAGGTCCCCATTGCCTTTGAAAACACCGACCTCCACTCTTACGTGGTCATGAACCACGGGCGCTCCTACACGGCCATCAGCACCATTCCCGAGACCCTCGGCTACTCTCTGCTTCCTCTGGCCCCGATTGGAGGCATCATCGGATGGATGTTTGCGGTGGAGCAAGGCGGATTCAGGAATGGCTTCAGCATCACTGGTAACTTATACCCGACATTGAAATTAATGGGCCACACATTGGTGCCTGGGGGCAGGCCTGGGAATGAATGGAAAGGGAACTGTTAGCATTCTGTGGCGTCTTTTTGTCTGTAGACAGAGCAGCCTGTAGTTCTGCCCTGAGAATGAGATGATGAGGTGAAATTAACATATACGGTTTTTGTTAATGTGTATTAACTGAGACTGCCAAGAATTGTGTTATGATCAAGGAGCACTTTCACAGTGGAGATTAGAAGTCTCTACAGAACCAGCTCATATATCCATACAACCAAAAGCCTGCCTCCAAATTCCAAACCAATCTGAAGTTGATCCTTGACATTTCCTATGTATTTCTGCTGAAGAAAAAGAACCTGTCATTTCTAGCTGGTAAATTAAGCCCAATAAACATAATCCTCATGAGTCTTAGGAAACCTGAATGTCCCTGGAGTTTCTTAGAGAGTGTGGAAGATTCAGTCTTTAGCGGATGTGTGGGCAGATCGTTTGGGGGATGTTTCCTTGGTGTAGTGGTGGCCTCTCCCTTGCTCTGCCAAGGCCAGCCACCTGTGCGAGCTGGAGGCCCGTTCCTGGGAACAGCCGAGGTGGAGGAGTCTGTGTCCTTCATTGTTGGTCACTTCCAGGACCTGGAACCTGTTGTGCCAGGGCACAGGTACAAAGCCACCACCTCCAGCTAGACTACCTTAGACCTGCCTTCTCCCTGACCAGGGTGGCCTGTACCAATATGGAGCCCCAGGCAAGGCTCTGTGAGTGGAAACCCTGTTGGGAGCAGGATCCCCAGCTTTGCACTGGGAACCTCTCCAGAAGTTATAGCTTATAAATATACAACTTCCTGAAGTGGGGCCATTTTAAGAAAGGATAGGGTAGATAGATAGATAAGAAAAGGGGTGAACCTAGTCATAAGGTTTGCTAATTTTTGGCCTAATGTTTTTTCCCCTCTATTCCACAGCACATATATTCTGAGTATTATAAGAATATTCATGCTCTCATGCAAACAAGATGCCCTTTTCTTTGCAAACGTAGTTGAGCTGCAGTCAGATTCACACACCCAATTCCATCCCTGCACTGCTTTTCACATTGGTGTTGCTCTGTATGTGGGTTCATTTGCATTGGTGATACTGTGTAATATACATTGACTTCAGCTGGCTTGGGGAGTTTTCACAAATTCCCTGCAACAGCAAATCTTTGTTACTACAGTGATCCTTCTGAATTTCCCCCAGACCTGTGTTATCAGTTGGATATCTGCCTAGGACTTAGGTCACTATAAGGCAGGGATTGTCAGACTTTTTCTGCAAAGACCCAGACAGTAAATATTTTAAGCTTCGCCTAAGTATTTTAGGCCATATGGTCTCTGTTGCAGCTACTCAACTCTGTCACTGTGGAGTGAAAAGCAAACATAGGCAATATGCACATGAACGAGCATGATTATGCTCTAATAAAACTATATTAATGGGCACTGATTTAAATTTCAATTTTTATACATCGTGAAATATTATTCTTTCGATTTTTAAAAACCATTTAAAAATGTAAAGACCTGTCTTGGCTCAAGGGCTGTACAGAAACAGGCATCCAACCAGATTTAGCCCAAGGGGACTTTCTGAGCCAACACCTAGGACGTGCCCCTAAGGTGGTTTCTGGTCCAAACCATCACCAGATAGTTTGCCCTGAGCAACTCACCGGTCCTGACCAGGACTTACCTATTTCAGTAATTATCACCATAACTGGTGTCATGGCACACTTGACAATTTGCAGAACACTTTTTAAATGTACTTTACCTCATCTAATTTCCACAAGATAGATTGGATCCCTTTTTTATCATCAGGAAACGGAGGCTTACAGGGTTTAAGCAATTTATTTAAGTCCACCCAGCCAGAACCTAGCACAGTGGGAGCCAAAGCCCGGTCCCCTGCTCTTCCCAGCACAACCCTGGAGCCAACCCGTCTCAGATGCGGGTTTGTGGCTGGGGAGCAGCTTCTCTCCTCTGTGCATGGCTCAGTTGGGCCGCGCGGTTGTCCGGGCTCTGTCCTCAGTGTCACCAGCCTCATGTTCTGCCGCCCCATGTTCTACCAGCCCAACTAACGCACCTGCAGAGGGCGTCGGCGCAGCCTGGGCCGTGCGCTGTGAGGAACGGTGGGCAGGAGGGTGCACCGGCCAGACAGCCAAGTGACAGGCCGATCTTGCGTTCCAGGGGGCGAGTTCACCCGCCAGGCCGAGGTGACCTTCGTGGGGCACCCGGGCAAGCTGGTCATGAAGCAGCGGTTCAGCGGCATCGACGAGCACGGGCACCTGACCATCGCCACGGAGCTGGAGGGCCGCGTGCCGCAGATCCCGTTCGGCGCGGCCGTGCACATCGAGCCCTACACGGAGCTGTACCACTACTCCAGCTCGGGTGAGCCCGGGGTCTGCGGTGGGGACAAATGGCACCTGGCCTCACCTGACGACAGTCACCTTCCCCCTAAGCGTGGGCTCAGGACACGCTTGTAAGGAATTTAGTGCAAAAAAGAAAATAAGTGTAACTTAGAATCATAAAAGCTGAACATAGGGAAGCCTAGGCGGGTGGATTGCTCGAGGTCAGGAGTTCAAAACCAGCCTGAGCAAGAGCAAGACCCCATCTCTACTATAAAGAGAAAGAAATTAATTGGCCAACTAATATATATAGAAAAAATTAGCTGGGCATGGTGGCGCATGCCTGTAGTCCCAGCTACTCGGGAGGCTGAGGCAGGAGGATTGCTTGAGCCCAGGAGTTTGAGGTTGCTGTGAGCTAGGCTGACGCCATGGCACTCTAGCCTGGGCAACAGAGTGAGACTCCGTCTCAAAAAAAAAAAAAAAACCTGAACGTAATTATTATTAAATTTAATTATATTTCCTGTCAGCCTTTTCCCCAGCATCTATCTATATCAAATATCCCAACGTATAATTTCAAGATAAAATAGTATAATTTTATTATACTATATATTATTATACTATTCCATATGTTATTTAGATGTATAGTATAATTTTATTATTCTATACATTTAAAAACTATGTTTGTTCTCCATTTGGTAGGTGGTTTTAAATAATTTCATACTTATACAGAAGTTGAAAATAGCACAGAGAATTTCCACATAGCATTTACCCAGCTTCGCCAGTCGGTGACATTTTGCCACATTTACGTTATCATTCTCCTGCTTTCTCTTTCTGCATATGTATAATTCTTTTCCTGACCATTTGAGAGTAGGTTGTACGCATCATGATAGTTTATCCCCTAAACGCTTCATGTGTTTTTCCTAAGAACAAGGGCGTTCTACCATGGCCACAGTGCAATCATCAAAATCAGGAAAGTTGACATGGATACTATAATATTATATAATCTACAGTCAGGTGTATAGTTTTTATTTAAATAAAATTGCAGTCCTACCACATTGTTATATCTTCATCTTTTTTGTTAGTATCAAATCACAAATACTTAATAGTTTCATTACACAGTCCTTGAGAATACACTTTTTAAAGGAATCTGTGATTCTCTTGGATGACTATTAACTTCAGCCCTCCTATTTTCTAAAGCTGAGGCTGTTGCCAGTTTCCCCCTGTCACAATGAGTTGAAATGTCCATCTTTATCATAAATCTTGGCCCAATCTCTAATTCTTTTCTAAGACGTTATTGCTAGAAATAGAAATTTTGAGTCAAAGGATAGCAACTTTTGAAAGGCTCTTAATAAATTGCCATCCAGAAAGGTTGTAGCAATTACTAGGGCTTTGTGGCCTGTTCGAGTCTCCTTCTCAGGGGCTCAGTGCCAGTGAAGAGGAGATGAGGGGCTGCAGGCTGCAGCGTGCTTGTGGCCAGATGGCCCTCCTGGCAGGCCAGCACGTGGGAGCTGGACAGGAGACAGCTTGCACTGAGCTTTTATTTATCCTCTGGCTTCTATGCTTCTATTATGGAGCAAACTGCAGCAGAGCACAAAAATATAAAAGAGTCTTTTATACTTTTTTTTTAATGGGAAGTTGAGGGTTTTGTGACGTGGGAGAACAGTAGGCTCTTCTGAGCGGGGAAGACTGTCTCTCCTCTCCTCTGTTGAGGTCTGCTTCACTGTGCTTTAGTAATTTTTCCAAAATTGGCTACTGAGACCCATTTAATGTCTTATTTTTCAATATCATAGAACCGTTTAATCTAGAGTGATATGTAGCAACCACTACTTATTGAATCCGAATTCAGAAAACCTATATAAAGCAACCAGGATATTGCTAGTTATTTAGTTAATGCTCAATAAATGGTAGTTTGCCTTAGTTAATAGTATGAGTCTGCTTGATTTTAGAAATTTTCCAGACATTACCTCTTGTAATCCTCACCTCGACCCATTTTGTAAAACAAACTGAGGCTAAAGATGTGGGTGACCGGCCCGTGGCCACAGCGTGCAGGTGGCAGGAGGCGTGAATTCAGGCGTATCTCCTTCCAAGTGTGTGCTCTTCCCACCAGACCTTAATCCAGGGGTCCTCAAACTTTTTAAACAGGGGACCAGTTCACTGTCCCTCAGACCGTTGGAAGGCAGGACTGTAGTTTAAAAAAACCTATGAACAAATTCCTATGCACACTGCACATATCTTATTTTGAAGTAAAAAAAACCAAACGGGCAAAAACACCCGCATGTAGCCCACGGGCCGTAGTTAATCGCTAGTTCTGGAAGTCTCAGGAACTTGTAGGGAACCAGTTGATGAGGAAAATAACAAATATTAATAATGCAAATAATACCAGTGATCGTGTGGGAAATCTAGGTGGTGGAATGAGTCCCAACACAAATAAATTGTCTAATGTAAGCTGTTCCACCTGATCTGTCATCTAGTAGCATTAGGGGCAGGGAATGCCACTGGTGGCTTTAAAGCCCTTGCTTCAGCTTCTTGTGTCCCTGCCTGTCCCTGCCTTTCCTCCTGCACCGCAGTGATCACGTCGTCCTCCACCCGGGAGTACACGGTGACCGAGCCCGAGCACGACGGGGCAGCCCCTTCACGCACCTACACTTACCAGTGGCGCCAGACCATCACCTTCCAAGAGTGCGTCCATGACGACTCGCAGCCGGCCCTGCCCAGCACCCAGCAGCTCTCGGTGGACAGCGTGTTTGTGCTGTACAACCGGGAGGAGAGGATCTTGCGCTATGCCCTGAGCAACTCCGTCGGGCCTGTGAGGGGTAAGGCGGGCGCAGCTCTCGCTGGGTGTCATGCATGTGCCTGTGCACGCTTCCGTGAGCATCATTGAAAGCCCTGCTCTTTGATGCATTGTCTTTGCTCTCTTACTCTCAGTCTGCAGGAGAAGAATATTCTGCTGAGATTTCTTCTATTGGGGCAGAGGGCAGGACCCTAACCTGGTGAGCCTTGTGGAGTGCCGCCATCCCAAGGCCGCTGCTGGCTTTGGCAGGGCTTTTTAAACGCTCTACTGCTCAGCCTTGAAAGGAATTGTGTGCTTAGGGCCTGAGAGAATGAAATAAAATCGGGCATGGAGCCTGAAGCAGACTCTTGCCCTGTGACTACACGTGGCAGGGGCTGGGACCTGGTCTGTGGGCGCTTCCGGCCCCGTGGAAGGAGCTGATGCTTAGGGAGCTTTGGTGACATCTCAGCGTCAGAATTCACATTGTCCAAAGCTTGAAGCCCCAGGGGTGCTGTATGATTGGGGTCTTTCCCTTTTTTTTCATTTGTTTTTGGCTCTTCCTCCATTCCTATGTCACTTCTCCAGCTGCTCAACTTGTCCTAACTCTAACCCTGTAAGGCAGAAGGAAGGTGGGTGTTCTGCCGCCTTTGACAGCTGTGGCTCTAGGTATCAGGGGTCAGTACATTTTTCCTTGAAGGACCAAAGAGTAAATATTTTAGGCTTTGCCGCCATATGACCTGCATCATGACATGTCAGTTTTGTCATGCTAGCACAAAAGCAGCCATAGACCACATGTAGGTGAATGGATATGGCTGGTTGCCAATAAAACTTTATTTACAAAAATAAGGAGGGGGCCAGAGGGGTATAGTTTTCAGGTCCTGCCCCAGGGTGACACGGGAATCGGCTGGTTTCTCATTCCTCTCTGCTGTCCTGTGATCACCTTCTTGGTCACCAGTTGTGGTTTACTTGCTGTGGAAGGAGACCTACAAGAGTTCCCGAACACTCACGTGGTCCCCATGTCTCTGCCTTCACAGACGGCTCTCCCGATGCCCTTCAGAACCCTTGCTACATCGGCACTCACGGATGTGACACCAACGCGGCCTGTCGCCCTGGTCCTGGGACACAGTTCACCTGCGAGTGCTCCATTGGCTTCCGAGGAGACGGGCGGGCCTGCTACGGTACAGCCTTCGATTTGACTTTTGGGGGGTTGGGGAACTCAGGCTTAGGAGGGCGGATCCTGATTCTGTAAACCAGAGGGCTGGGCACAGCGAGGAATCATGGGCGAGGTAAATATCGGTGGACGTGCCATGCCTGCATCGTTTACGACACGTGCTCACTCTTCCCCTGGGTAAGGGGAGTTAGTTCAGCCCCGTCTCCTTCATATGACCTAGTCTGTCTGCTCCGGGCAGCAGAGGAGAACTCCTAAGGCCTCGCTCCACTCCATCTTCAGAGTGCACAGGTCTAAACGGAATCAAAAGTCAGAGCTGTTTGTGATGACACTAGTACCATACTACAGCTGTGATTTACCCGGGCACTGTTTGCCTTAAGTGCTTCACAAACATCGTCTCATTTAATTCTCCTAATGAGAACTCTAATGAGATGGATTCTTTCGTTCCTATTTTTAAAAAAGTTATATTTGATTGTGGTAAAACGCACGTAACCTAAAACTTAACATTTTAACAATTTTTAAGTGTACGGTTCAGTGGCAATACATACATTCGAATTGTTATGCAACCATCACCACTTCCATTTTCAGAACCCTTTTCATCTTGCAAAACAAACTCTGTACCCATTAAACAGCTCTCCATTTCCCCCTTCCCCAGCCCCTGGCCATCACTGTTCTACTTCTTTCTATCTCTACGAATTTGACTATTCTAGGGCCTGCATGTAAGTGGAATCATACAGTATTTGTCCTTTTTGTGGCTGGCTTATTCACTTGGCATAAAGTCCTCAATGCTCACCAGGTTGTAGCATGTGTCAGAATTTTCTTTCCTTTGTAAGGTTGAATAATATTTCATTGTATGTACATTCCACATTTTGTTTATCCATTCGTCGATGGATACATGGGTTGCTTCCACCTTTTGCATATTGCAAATAATGCTGCTATAAACATGGATACACAAATATCTGTTGAAATCCTTGCTTTTAATTTTTTTGGGTATATACCCAAAAGTGGGATTGATTTCTGGATCTTCTGGTAGTTTGAGGAATGACCATACTGTTTCTACAGTGGCCACTGTCATTCCTCACTTTTTTTTTTTTTTTTTTTGCTGAAACATGCAGAGAGTTTTTATTTATCAGGAATGTTAATACTCATGTTTACTTTAGAACAGAGTCACAGAGACGTGCAGGCAAGGCATTAGTAGGGTTGCAGGGTTTAGCACATCTAGTACATTCCCACCTACCGTGCACAAGAGTTCCAATTTCTCCATTTCCTTGACAACATTTGTTGTTTTCAGGTTTTCTTATAGTGGCCATCCTAATGGGGGTGAGGTTCACTCCCTTTTTATAGATGAGAAAACAGGCTCATTAGAGTGAGATGTGACAAACGGTATTTGATCTCAAGTCTCTGACTCAAGCGTCTATATTACTTTGTCTTCTTACTGCGGGTATTTTGTTATTTATAACTTAACTTCAAGTACTTTCAAGTAGACAACCTGATATTTGTTTATATGTTTGTCACTAAATTTTAATACACTACCAAGGGACAGTAAGTCCACTACCAAGGTCAGGAATACCAGGCACTTCAACTAGTGCTCCCTAAATCTGCAGTTAGTGAGAGGACTCACTACTGAGCATAGGAATGCTAGAAGTCCACTTCCCTGGTGGAATGAGTAGTGTCGTCACACAGCGTTGGCCAGAAAGATGGCAGCTCCCGCCACCCTTGCTGTGCAGGGCCACAAGAATCTGGCAAGCGCAGCAGCCTCAGAATTTGGGAGTAATGCTTAGGTCTGGAATCCAGCACCCCCAGTGGATGGCGGCTTTGGTGTGCTGATTTAACGTGAAGGTCAGCAGATCCTGCTGTCAGGGTGCCGTGGTATTTGCTTGGAAATGAACTTTGCATGCAAGGTGCTCACTGGGATGCCCGAAATATTGGAGAGCAGGGACTTGTGCTTATAGAAACACAGGTTGCGTGGTGGTTTGGCCAGCTTGCCGATAATTTCGTATAGGGGGTCGAATTCACCCTGCGACTCAGTTTCCTGGTATCCATTTCCTAGTATTTTCCAAAAGAGCCCGACAGCCTTGGATGGCTGAATCGGCTCAGGCCAGCTGGAAGCAACACGAGGCTGCGTGTGTATGTGCGGGACCCCTCCCAGGCTGTGCAGACGGGCTCCACTTGGGGGCGCTCTCCTCCACGTGCCTCACCTCCTTGACGTTGATGCAGCCCCCCTTCAATGCCACAAGCCACCTGAGTAGTCATAACGTGTAGAGATAGCCCAACCTGCCGCTGCTGAACCATGGTGGCTGCTCCTGCTCCAGGTGCCCCGTCTTGTCACCGTGGGAACGCTTCACTTCGGAAGGCACGACCAGCCACGCGTTATGCGATCTGTGCTATCCTAGAAAATCCTCGGATGCTCTCGTCCAGGAAGACAGGTGGTCTCTACAGACTTGCTTTTGTGCTGCGGCTGGCTGTTGTGCCGGCGTATTACCTCTGCGGAATGCGGCTGTGTTCCCAGTCAGGCCACTTATTGTTCTGGGTCACTAAGACATGCCTCGAAGGGGTAATGCAGTGAGACATGAGGCTTTTAACAGGAAATTGCATTAAGCAGATCACTTCATGTGTTATTTTGACCCGGGAAGTGCCACGGAGGAGGAGGAGGATGAGGCTTTGGGATTCAGTGTGTGGAGCGTTGACATGATGATACATGACACCCG